>BGNK01003661.1:0-69023 GCA_003297005.1 Symbiodinium sp. clade A Y106 | reverse complement strand
GGGGGGGCCTGCGACGCGGCGACGCGACGCTCTGGGTAAACCTTTCTGGACACTCTGAACGCTAAACCGGAATCCCCGGAAGCAGATCTTTAGTTGGACCTTTAGCCGGTTAGGGGGGAGGGGGGTAGGGGGCCTTAATACCTATAGCAAGGACTTAATAAGGCCTATTTAAGGAAGTATAGTCCCCTAACCCCCCCCCCTACCCCCCTAAGCGTCCCTGTGATTGGGGCGCTCCTATCTGTCGCAAACCGGGGCAATGTAGGGGCCTTGATAATTAGAACAGGGTTCCCCCGCGATAGTATAGGTAATTATTAAGGCCCCTATATTACCACACTTCCTGGAACTTAATGAAACAACACACATACGAACATCAGGCCCCGGATTCTGCACAGCGGTTTACCATTTGGGGCCTGGGGCTTCGGGTTTAGGGTTTAGGGTTTATAAGGCCTAGACAAAATGTTCAGGGTCTGGGACTCCGTTCGGGAGAACCCCGCCAGGGATGAGATGCAGACGCTACAATCTTACCCAAAGGTTGCACGTGTCTAAGCCGAAGCCTTGAACCGGAAAGCACCTCCAAACCGCGAAAAAGACCACAGAAAAGACATGAACAACTTGACCAACAAGGTAGCACGTGCGTCTGCCGCCGCGCGGGGTGTGTCGTTTATTGTTGGGAGGATTTTTTGGTCGAAGTCAGGCAAACCCTGTAATTTGCGAGGTTTTCGTCAACAACACGATGTGTCGGCGTTTTCGNCGTCTGCCGCCGCGCGGGGTGTGTCGTTTATTGTTGGGAGGATTTTTTGGTCGAAGTCAGGCAAACCCTGTAATTTGCGAGGTTTTCGTCAACAACACGATGTGTCGGCGTTTTCGTTTCCCCATGTTTTTTGTTCTTGTTTTTTGGTAGCGTTTTTGCGAAAGTGTCGTAAATACCATGCTTCTCTTGCTTTGTTAAGTTGATTTTTTTGCGTCGTTTTCGAAGTTTTTGTCTGGAAAGCTGCAAAAACGCGAGGTTTTTGCATGGTCGACGTTTCAAAAGAAAAGCAATAAGAAGCGGCAACAAGGGCCTCTCAGAGCAACCGGCAGCGTTTGAGAAGTAACGCAACAAAAGAAACAGAAGACAGAAGCCGCATTCGCATGGACGTCATCANAGAAAGTCGAGAGTCGGCAAAAACACTGCAAAAACCGATGCGAAATGCGACACACAGGAAAACACCGAAAAAAACGATGCGAAATGGAGAGCTGAGCATGTTTTTGGACAGTGCAGCGCCGGTTGCGGCGTTTTTTTGCTAGAAAACACCGCAAATACCGATGCGAAAACAAAACCCAAGTTCAGTTTCGGGTGAGCAAAGTGCCAAAACTCGAGCTTCAGCACATGCCAGCCANAAAACCCAAGTTCAGTTTCGGGTGAGCAAAGTGCCAAAACTCGAGCTTCAGCACATGCCAGCCAAGAAATCGCACCACCCCACGCGGCGGCAGACGCACGTGCTGCCAACAACAACAACTTCGAATCCAAGAGTGCGCTGCGTTTTCAACGAGGGGCTCCTTTTCAGGCACCATTGGATTGAACTGCTGGTGCCGGGCAGCATTCTTTCACCTTTCGAAGCTCTCTGTCGATTCGCATGGTTTGCACCGCTGCGGCGGCATCTTCGCCATGGACCGGAGAAGGCAGGGAGGCTAGACGGCGCAGAGTGCAGCAAACTTCTCAAATAGACACTCAACTGCTCCTGGAAACCGTCATCTGCAGGAAACTTGAAGAATCCGCGGGGCGGAGCGGCACAGTGTGGCTCGACAGTCTCGTGGTGAGTCTCGTGATGAGCGATTTCACCTATACAAAGCATCTTTAAGCCGGTATGGGAGTTTCCAAAAATAGGGGATCCTAACATGGTACCCTAAATAGTAGGATCCTTATAATAAGGACCCCGAAATAAGGTACCCCTAATTTTCGGAAACTCCCGTATCAACCTGTAAGCCGAACCTAGGCTGTAACTGTAACCCAGGCTGTGAGCTCCACTCTACGAACAAGCAGATTATCGGGTACAACCCCCTAAACCCTAACCCCTTCTGTACCCCTAAACCCTAAACCCTATAATCTCTAAACCTCTAAACCCTAAACCCTTATCCCTAAACCTCTAAACCCTAGACCCTAACCCCGGCCTAATCCCTAAACCCTAAACCCTAGACCCTAACCCCTTCTGTACCCCTTATAGAACTCTCAGAGATTCTCAGAGATCCCTTCAACCACGAAATGAAACTGAAACCAGCGGCCTTGACAATTGGAATAGAGTCTTGAGGATTTAGGGTTTGCGGTTTTCGGTTATATTGATACAATTAAGCATCTTAGATATTTTGAGGAACCGGAGGGAAAAAACGTTATACTACTGATTCAGAGCGTTTCAGACCTTCCAAAATACCTTATTCCTACTGTAACTTAAAGTAGATTCCTTAATTAAGGGATTTGGAAGGCTTATATATGGAACAACCAATTTGGAAGCTCAATCAAGAGCCTTGATCGATTTGTCGGCGCTAGCGGAGGCAATCCAGGTGCCGTCTCGAGAGAAATCCACGTCGTTCACCTAATCGTTGAGCTGGGGTTCCAATAACCTACTGTTAGCAAGACATACCAGGACCCTCCTTGTGCCCTCAAATAGGGGTATATGGCCCCAAATAATGGGCATTTAGGGTCTAATAGAGGGTAGATGGAGGGTCTAGATAACTTACTATTTTGTGTGGGGTTAGGGCTGAGGCAGCGTCGGCTCATTCGGGTCGAGGTTTAGGGTGCGGGGGATAGGGTTTTGTGAAGCTGCAAGAGTCAAAACCAGGGTGTGGCGGAGCCTGCTTTCGGATGCTTTAGGGCTGCTTTATTGGCACTTGCAGGGCTGTCTACGGCTCTGCAGGGCCTTCTATGTTGAATTGAACTTTTCGATCTGAGGAGTGAACGTGGCAGCACTACATCAGTCAATGGACCCTCCCCGGTGCATCTTCTCGTGCAGCATGCACCATCCTAAATGCCAAAACCCTAAACCTTAAACCCCTAAACCCTAAACCCCTAAACCCTAAACCCTAAACCTGAGCTTCTTGTCCACCCTCAACCCGGGGTTCGAGGCTCTCTGAGGCCATCATATTCTCCCGTTCGCAGCCCCAAAACACGTCCCTTTAGGGTTTAGGGTATAGGGTCAGAGAATAGGGGCCTGAATGCAATTAGAACAATCTGGGTTTAGATACAATGTAACTATCACTATACCGGCACTGTAGCGCGATACTTGCTAGCAGCAACTGCACTCACTACTGTCTAAAATCTCCCGAAACCTGAGTAGACTCTATAGCTAATCAAAGCCTACATCCTGAACCATGCAGCACCTCAAACCAATCTCGGTCTTTGTCCGAAACCCGGAAGTACATCATTCTGAATTCGGGAATTCCACGCAAGCGCTTCAGTCGCGCGCCCAGTACTTGTGCCCACGGAGGACGTGGAGAAGCAATCGTGCCTCAGGGATGTCATAGGGTTCAAGGGTCCTGGGCTTAGGGTTGAAGACTCAACAACTATAGGGGCCTTAATAAGGTATATTATACCATAATCATAATAAGGACCCCCCCAAAAAAAAAAAAATGTATAGGTAACTATTAAGGCCCCTATATTACTTTCCGTGCTTGTTGTTCTTCGGCGTTTGCCGATGAACTTCTCGTCTCCCACGTATCACCCACCCGGGTTTCGGGGCCCATTATACTATAATTACCCTCACCCCCCCTATTTGCCCACAACCCTACACTGTCTGCAACACCATGTTGTTCAAGCCCAGGGGTGCGGCATACTTATATATAAGCATATTTACATATGTATTTATATAACTATATATATATGTATATTCATATGTATATGTATATATGAACATACATATATATATATATATATATATACATATGTATATATATATAAATATATAAGTATATATGAATATATATATATATATCTGATTAACAGCAATGGGGAAAATCGCTACAAAGGCAAAGTTGCGAAGGCCTGCTGTCTTGAAGGACAGCAAAGCTCCCTATGGCAAGAAACAGAAGACTAATNGCTGCACTGCATAGGCAGTGCGGCTTTGATCGAGTTTTGGCAGCTCTCAGGGAGTACAGGTTGGACTGTTCGAATGGTACAGTTCAGATGGCCCCCAAGGATGCATTCTTGCATGACAACTGCAAGTGGATCCTGGACTGAGCTTTGAGGGAGACGGCAGGGCAACAAAGAAGTTTGCCAATGGGTGCGGGCAAATAGGGGGGGGGGGGGGCGTATAATTAGGGTAAGGAGCCCCCAAAATTGTATCTGTAAGTATTTAGGCCCCTATAGTACAGCCTATAAAATCCTGAAAAGAATCGTTAGAGGAATCCGTTTAGAGGAACCCTGGGATCCCTTGAAGGGATCCCTTAGAGGAATCCTTAAAGGAACCTGCAGAGGAACCTGCAAAGGAATTCTTGCAGGAACCTCCAAACCTTCGGTCGCCCTGAGAGGTTTGTAGGGGTTTAGGGTTTAGGGTTTAGGGTTAGGGTTTAGGGTTTAGGGTTTAGGGTTTAGGTAGGCTGGAGGCTTTTCAGTCCACGGCGAAAACTGGCATAAGAACCAAATTCTCCCATGACTCCCATGGCCCCTGAATCCTGAACCGCAAACTATATCTTACGAAGGCTTAGAGCAGGACCGTCATTCGTTGCGTGGTCCAGCAGTTTTCTCCCCATGCCCGAACTCCAGGCCCTAGACCTAAACCTATGCCACCCGAAACCCCTAACCTGTAAACATTACAGAACTTCTCAAACACTCTGGGTAGTTGTCAAAATTATGGTCCTTTTTTGGGTCCATTTTGGGTACCCTAGATAATAGATGCCGTATTATATTAGGGACCCAAAAAGGGACCATAATTTTGACAACCACCCTAGTCCCTACACAACCGCAAGCACCACGAACCAAACCTTACAAACCCTAAGTTGGCAAATTATGTGGACACTCTAAGTGGAAAGTTCTCTGAATTAGGGTCCCTGCAAAATAATACGGCACCCTTATAAGAAGAAAAAGGACCAAAAGGTAGCCTAGCTGAGAAAAGGTAGCCTAGCTTAGAGAACTACCTACGTGGACCCTCTCAGTACGACTACTTAGACTACTTAGAGGATCATGGGACTTATTAACTGGGGTTATAGTTACAGTCAGTAACTATATACTTACAATTACTTATAAGCCCGCTTAAGGTACTTATAACCTTACTTACTAAGTCCCATGATCCTCCAAGTACACCAAACAACTCTCGGCCCCATGGCATCCAGGTCCCAAATCTGGAGGGTGTGATCCTGTTTGGAGCTTTATAGTTGCTTAGAGTTTATAAGGGTTTAGGGTTTAGGGGCGGTCTGGGGTCCGTCTCGTTTTGGGTGGCCGGGGGGGGGTTCGGAGTCTTGGGCTTAGGGTCCGAGGTTCCGGGGTGTCCAAAGTCATCCGGCGAGCCCCATTCTCGGTGTTCGTAGGGTTTATGTAATATAGGGGTACTATATAATAGGGGCCTTAATAATTAGAATAGGGGTCCCTTTAATTAAAGGGGTCTATATAAGGGCCACTATAAGGGATCTACAAGGGTAGTATTTTTAGGGGGCCTTAATAATAAGAATGCGGTTTTGGGGCCCGGTATACTATACTGATAATAAGGAACCCCCAAAATAGTACTGGCATCTACTAGTAATGGTTTCAGGGTTTGAGCATTACTTGGAGGGGCAGGGGACTTAGTAAGTAGGATATAAGTAGGGTTATAATTGGGGTAACTCCATTTAGTTTACTTATAACCCTACTTATAGCCTACTTACTAAGTCCCCTGCCCCTCCAAGTAGGGTTGTGGAGTTTCGGGACTATCTCCATGGTACCGCAGGCTGGAGGATGACGACCGAAGAGGCTTAGGATCCAGGTTCATGTAGGAACCTGATTAAGAAACCCTGGCTTATATCCCAAAATAGTAGGGTTCATATAAGGAACCCTAATAAAGGCCCAAGGTTTCTTAATCAGGTTCCTGCATTGCCAGGTTCATCAACCCCCATGACCTACCATTTGATTACCTCTGTCCAAAGCCCTCACACAATCTCTGAACTCTAAACCCAAACCCTGAACCCTAAACCGTGAACCCCAAACCCCCAACCGGACGCTTCAGTTCCAAGCAACCGAAGCACACAGGAGTTGCTTTAACGTGGGCTTCAGGCAGGGCGACAGCGGCAAGAAAAGGCACGAGTCCTACGTGCCGGATGGATAACAGCCTCAAAATGTGTGGGAGTCCGTAAACGTGCTACAGAACCCTGCCAAGCGCACCTGCAGTCATCAGTCCTGAACCATTCAGAAATTCAAGCAACAACCAACAAACGCCAAAAACAGCAAATCAACTGCAAGAACCTATAAACCCTTTGAGCCATTACTACTCTCCCCAAGCCAAAGGTACCCTTCAAGGCGTCCTGAAAGCCGACAGCCGCCCGCCGCCCATCGGGACTCAGGGCGACTGCGTTTGCCTTCGCAGGTGGTTGGGGGTTATGTTGGGTTCAGGTTTTAGGATTTAGGTAGGGTTTAGGGTATAGGGGTTTAGGGGTGTGGGTTTGGGGTGTAGGGTTTAGGGTTGAGGGTTATGTTGGGTTCAAGGTTTAGCATTTAGATGGATTTAGTGTTGAGCTCTGGCTAGGTTTAGAGGTAATTAAGGGGTTCAGGCTTTGGGCGCTTGTAGGGTTAGTTTGTGCTTAGGACCGATGTGCCTTTGTTGCAGTTAAATATGATCAATAAAACCTGATATGGGGTTTGCGGTTTAGCACTGCGAAGCTTAAGGTGGGTGCGGTTCTGTGGCTCTTGATTCCACATTCCAGGGTGAAGTCATGATTCGGCGCCCCAAAATAACCCTGAACCCAAAACCCCTAAACCCAAAAGTCTATACTGTCTATACCCTGAGCTGAACCCTAAACTCTCAACCTTCAACCCTATAAACCTTACACCCTAAACCCTGAAGCCTAAACCCCTAAACCCCACAGATCCTTTCAAGAAACCCTAAAACAGCCTACAGATCCATTTAAAGGAAGCGTATAAAGGCCTGCAGGTCCCTCTGATTACTTAGAGGATCATGGGACTTAGTAACTGGGGTTATAATTAAGGTAACTATACTTATTATTACTTATAACCCCACTTAAGGTACTTATAACCATACTTACTAAGTCCCATGGTCCTCCAAGTAAAGGAACCCAGAACCTCAGACCCTCAAACGTCGGGGCATAAGGCCCGCCCTCATGGCTTGGCTGCGAGGAGACCAACCCAGCGAGTTTAGGGTTTAGGGTTTAGGGGTTTAGGGTTTAGGGTTTAGGGGTTTAGGGTTTAGGGTTTAGGGTTTAGGGTTTAGAGTTTAGGGGTTTAGGGTTTAGGGGTTTAGGGGTTTAGGGGTTTAGGGGTTTAGGGGTTTAGGGGTTTAGGGTTTAGGGTTTAGGGGCCTAAGCAAGTAATATGGGGGCCTTCATAATTAGGATAGGGTTCCTTTCTAAAGGGTTCCTTTTACAGGGGTCTATAAGGGCTACTAGCGTTCTGGTTCCTTTGTCAACCAGCGCTTCTTTGTGAAACATTCCCAGACCTTCCAAAATCCTTAAGGTATATCCCTTAAATTATGGTAGGATCCTTCATATGATTTAGGGTACAATCCTGAATTAAGGCATTTCGGAAGGTCTGGGTTCATGTCTCTTGGCTTGTTCTGCTGGCCAGCTGGTCCTTCACTTCGAGGCCCCAGCCGTCAGCAAGGTTGGGAGCATTTGCCGCAACCTGATGTGGTCCATGAGAGCACCCGGTACTACGGCCCCAAGATCTCGCCGAACAGAACAAGGCGAACCTGCAAGGGGCCTTGGGCCTTAGCAACAGTCGGGCTTCGGGGCGATGGTCGTGTAACTACATGGGTGCTGTGATACTTTTAAGGGACGATCATTCTTCGATCAATACCAATTAGTGAGGCAGGCATCTGGGATGCAGGGTCTGTGCGGTAGCCGCTGAGACCCACGCAAGCCGACAGTCGGGTCACCTTAAACTGCCATAGCCTACTTTACTGTCGCTTAAACCATATATAATGTGAGTTATGGGGACCCCACAAAAAATCTTAGAACCCTAAACCCTAAACCATATGCCGAGAAGCCCCCAAACCCTAAACCCTGTAAACCCCTAATCTCAACTAATTAAACCCTAAACCCCACCTTGAACTACCAAAGCATACTTGGGCCTACTTTTTTTAATACGTAGGGTCCCTCTAACTTCCATATTAGGGTCTACTGTAAGAAACTACGGTAGTTTTAGGCAATGCGAGTGGCCCTTGGGGTTGCAGCTTGGATTGGGAGCCCTTAACCTACCGAAGATATACTGATGTTCGCTGGTACCGCCTCAACCGTGAACCTAAACCCTCAACCCTAAACCGACCCTACACCCTCAACCCTGGACCTGAAACTTAAAATACTTAAATCTGAATGCACCCAAACCATGAACGGCAAACCTCTCGCTGCAGGCGCAGAGAGCAGATTTCTGCGCCCTGGCGCAAAGGTCACTGTGGGATGTATGGGTCAGAGTATAGAGTAGTTTACGGATGTTGGGCCCTATGCCCATCAAGCTTGAAAGTGTCAGGTTGCGTCTGGAAAACAGCCCTAAACCCAAACCCTCTTACCTCTATAGATACCGTAGATGAGCCCTCGGCTGAAATCAGAAAGGCAGTCTGGTCTGAGATCCTGTCTTACCTCTATAGATACCGTAGATGAGCCCTCGGCTGAAACCTCAACTACAATTTCGCGAAAAATCAAAGCACCTGTCTGAGACCACATTTATGCAGGGTTGGGGGGTCAGGGTCTAGTGTTCAGGTGCCTCGACAGTGCAACCCCGAAAATGAGTACCGTAGCGGAGTCCAAGTGGCCTAAGCGACAGGATTTATGGCCAAGGGTCTAAGATTTGGTTGCACTGCAACTACACAAGCGTTGAAATGAAATTGGCCTACCGGTGATTAAGGCGAGTCGTGTGTTGTGGATCATCTGCAGCACCCTCCCAGCTCGGAACATGATTGGATGGCTGTGGTTTAGGGTCTGTAGGGTTTAGTTCAGGGTTTAGGAGTTTAGGGTGCATGTAGCGATATTCATTCTATAGCAGCAATCACTCCTGCTGCGATCGTTCATGTTGCAGTTGTTTTTTGTAGGGCAGGCTTGAAATCACAATAATGGCAAAAACTACCCACTACGCTTCTTGTGACCGTCAGAACCTGCCAGCTGCTGGCAACAGTATATAACCGCTCTCAACATGTTCTTCGTCCCACTCGTAGTGATAAGCAAGGTATTGTAATGTACAATATTTAGGGTGTCAATAGTTCGAACTCTTAAGGAGGTCTAAGGAACAATATCATTGACTAACTGTTCCGACCCCTGTAGTATATAGTCACAATACTGGTTGCTACTGTAAGAACTCCGACCCAAATACTATATTTACTATATAATCACTTCAAGTAAGGCCCCCCCAAAGGCACATAAGCCAAAAACGGAAAGGGATATCCCATATAAATCCCAATAAAACATGGAGCCCAGTCAGTAAGGTAGGGATATCCTTGTAAAATGCTTCTGATTATGTCCTTTCCGGGTCCCTATTAATTCAAAACATACCGAGCACTGTCGCAAAAGCCTTGAGCCACAACAACTACTACGTCAAAACGAGTAAAACAGAGCAACAACCTATGCCTTGCAAGCCGTCGAAAATCCAGTCCGCCTGTGGAGCAGGTACCGGGGCGGCTGTTCTTACCTGTCGCAGGGACTTAGGCCACATGTCGCACATGGTTGAGATGTTGTCGCGGTCTTAAGGTCCAGGGTGTATCTGGACACGCCGATGATCCTGACTCAGGGTTCGAGAAGAAGCACTAAATCACTACTGGGCTGTACCGAGCCCACAAAACATGGGCGCAGAGTGCAGTCGAGGTACCACCGGCATGTAGCCCACGGGTCGTGCTGCCGGCACCTTCATGATTGGGTTTTCTTTGAGATTTTTAATCGACGGACAAGGGGCTTTTTGGCATCTCCAAGCTACAACTTCAAAAGCACCATGGTGAAACCAGCATCACATTACTGCTGCCAAAAATGTTTTCACATCATTAATTATTTTTAATAATGTCAGGAGAAAAGCCTTCACCGACAGTATGGTGTTTCGGGCCCGGACTCTAAAACAACAACCCTAGAATAGAACCAAAACACCAAACCGTAAACTCTGACAGAATCTTTTGGGTGCCCGAAACAACAGCAGAGTTCGACCCCCCCGCCCTCCAAACCCTAAGCCCTAAGCCGCAAACCCTGAACCCTAAGCCCATTATCCGGCCCTGCACCCTATACCCAATACCCGAAACCTAAACCCGATACCCTAAGCCCATAAAGTCTAATCAATACCCTAAACCGAATACCCTGAATCCTTATCTCCCAAGCCCCAAGCTCAAGCTCACTCAGAAGTGTTTAGGGTTTAGGGTCTAACCATTTTAAGCAAGCCCTTAAACACCCCAACACTTTAGAGTTGCAGAAGCCGCAAAAGACCCCCAGGACCCCTAAACCTACAAAACCCTGAACCCTGAACCCCTAAACCCACAAAACCCTAAACCCTAAAACCTTATTCCACAAAAGGCCTCTGGCACCGTGGGCATCGCCGCCACAGCGGTCGGTGGATTCCGCAGCGCCGTGATCGGCTCTACAAGTTGCGACGCCATCGCTTGGGGCTGAGCCTTTAAGGGATCTCACTACAGGGGTTTAGGGTTTAGGGTTTAGGGGTTCCGTAGGGGTTTCATCAGAGTTCTTGGCTCTACAGGCTCTACAAGCTGGGGTTTAGGGCTGCGCATGGATGTCTTCTTGACTTTGAGGGTTACTATGTAAGGGTACTACAAGGGTTGTATGGCTTACTTGAACCTCTTGCGCTTTGAAGGCTCGGGTTTTGGGCTTCAGGGTTTATGGTTTATGCGTCATAGTTTCTGGGGTTGAAGGGTTTCGAAGCTGATTAGAGGTGTTGAGCGGTATGCTTGGGACTGTTGTGAGGCCCGGGGAGAGAGTTGTTCTTTCGGCAATTTGTCGAAGAGCACGGAGGAAGGATCATAGCCGATCATCATCTACTTTCTCTCACTCTGAGTGCTGCAGATGTACACTACTTGGAGGATCATGGGACTTAGTAACTAGGGTTATAAATAGGGTAGCTATACTTATAACTACTTATAACCCCACTTAATGTAATTATAACCATACTTACTAAGTCCCATGATCCTCCAAGTAAATCCAAAACCCTAAACCCTAAACCCTGAACCCTGAACCCAAAGACTACGAGCGAAGGAGAGGCGATGCATGACCTCGAAGTCGAGATGCTTCACACCGCTCCAAAGCCCCTTCATTAAGGAATATACCCTGGATCATATACTTAGGGGCTGAGTACCCTAGCCCAAGAAAGGTTAACCTTTCAGTTATGGTAGGATTATATAAACCCCAAAAGGTTAAAGTTTACTTACTCAGCTACTAAGCATAAAGGAACCACCCAAGAATAGTCGGTATATTCCTCTGTTAACGATTAACGAGTTTCAGTCGCTGAAAACCGGTATGCTTGGAGGCACCGTGTGTCCAACGAGTGAGTGAAGGCTTCGGTCCATTCTATCCTCTACTGCAACTCACAGATTGAAGCGAACCCATGCAGAATCCGGGTTTAGCGCTTACCTTAACCCCAAATAACATAATAACAAGGAATCCTAAAAAGGTAGGCTCTTTGGGTTCCGGGCTTAGGGTTATGAAGATGTAGTTTAAACTCAGGCGAGAGGAGGGGGATGAGCTACCAGCCAAGAGCCCTGAACCCCCAAAACTGGCCAACAACGAATGTAGGAACCTGATTAAGAAACCCTGGGTCTTTATTGGGGTTCCTTATATGAATCCTACTGTTTTGGGGGTTATAGGGCCAGGGTTTCTTAATCTGGTTCCTACATTAAAGTCTTGTATTATGTAGGGGCGTTAATAATTAGAATAGGGTTTTGGGGCCCGTTATACTACAGTTATAATAAGGAACCCCCAAACTGGTATACGTAATTCTATAGACCTTATAAGTAATTTATATTGTGTTATGATAGAACCAACGCCTGACGTCGTGTATATAATTATAGACAGTATATGAATAGAGCCAACAATTGACGTCTTGAAGATAGACACTATGGCGCTATGGCCTACAGTAATGTACATGAATGAAATCTTACCTTGAACTACCAAAACCTACTTCCGCTAAGTCTATATTGGGGTGCATAAAACTAGCTTGTGGTAGTCTAAGGTAGTTGCAGAACCTCTGATAGAACTCTTAAACCCTAAACCCTTAAGCGCTAAACCCCTAAACTCTTAAAAGAACCCTTAAAGGAGCCCTCGCCCCTCAAGCCCTATAGCAGAACTGCAAGGTCGAAGGGCTATTTTTTGGTGCCAAGAATTCCCCCCCCCCCCGCCCCCCTTATTTCGAGAACTACCCACCTGCCACAGGATCTAGCTGAACCTAGGCTTCGCCTTTATTTGAACTTACCCAAACCTGTTTGTTTTTGTAGGGCCCCTATAAATTTCATATTTCCATACTAATGTTGTAAATTTTCAGAGCTTAGGTTATGGTAGTTCAAGGTTCAGATTTTGGTTTCATGGTTCAGGAAATATGGTTCATGTATCAGGGTTCAGAAGTTAGTAACCCTGATGTCGGATTGAGCACCCTAAGCCCTAAACCCTAAATCGCACTTGGGCAACAGCGTGCTTTAGACCGTGAACCTTGGACCTAAACCCTATTCCGAAGCCTAAACCCTAAACCCTAAACTGCATGAAGACTCTAAGCCTTAAGCCTGCACCACTTGAAGGGGCAGGGGACTTAGTAAATTGGTTATAAGTAGGGTTGTAATTAGGGTAACTCCATTTAGGGCACTTATAACTCTACTTATAACCTACTTACTAAGTCCCTTGCCCCTTCAAGCAGTAGACCCCGCCCTAAACCCTAAACCCTAAACCCGACCCTCAGCCCTGGGGTTTAGGCTTTGGGGCTACAGTTCGAGACACAAGACACCTTGCATTTTTCGCGCGCCATCCAGCGATTTCAGGTGGTCCGCGCCGCGCTGCTCATTATCCCGGCGCCCGCCGGCCAGCCATGATAGCTCTCGGAGATTTCTGTCAAGTTCAGGTTTTTAGAGTTTAGGCTTCAGGGGTTTAAGGTTTCAGGCTTGAGAAGCACTCCTCATGCTACATCCTAAACTTAAAAACATCTTAAAATCCTAAAACTATAGGTGCTTGGACTCTCCGAATCATGGCACTGGGTGAAACGTCGCCGGCTCCCAGCTGAGGCTTCTTGCCTTTGGTCTAGGGCGCTAGGGTGGTAGGCTTTGTGCTTCGAAGAGGTGCCTTGTCGGTATACTTAAAGGCGCATGGGACTTCGTAAGTAAGGTCATAAACGGGCATAGGAAAGATATATTAGGATAAGCTTGCTTAGCGCGCTTATAACCCTACTTAGAACCCTTAAGTAGGATTTCCAGTCTAGGATTCGGCATAGTTTCGAGTCGTAGGGCTTTATGAGAGGTCATATGGGTAATTGTCCTAATAATTGTCCCTTTGAGGAACCCAATGAAATTCTGCTCTCAATACGGCACCCTAAAGTTTGGGAACCCCAAACAGACCCAAACTTGGAGAACCACCCATATGTGGCTTCGGGTTTAGGGGTAGGCTTTTCATTCGCAGCTTGACGGGTCTTACATGCTATCGAGATGCGAAAGCCTCGGCTTCTGGCACAGAACCCCGAGCTCCAGAACCTGACACCCTAAAGCCTAAACTCCTTACAGAACCCTTACCCTAAGGCTCAAAATGGCCCAAAAACCTTATATAAGATGGTCTTTAGGCCCAAAAGCCTTAAAATATGAGTCCTTAGAGCCTTAGGGTTAGAGCCCAAACATGCCTACTCACCCCCTTTACATGTGTGGGAGCCCTTGGGCTGTTCGAACTCACGCTCCCTAATCCCTAAAACCTGAAGCCGCCAACGGTCGAGAATTGACCCCACAAAGCTCTGGAGCCCAACGTCCCATATCAAATTCCGTAAAACCCTGGAAGACTGCAAGGAAAGACTTTTAAAACCGAGCAGCGATCTTCTAAAACCCTAAACTCAAAACCCTCAAACCCTAAATCCTAAACCCTCATGCAGGGTGGGGCTCCCTCTAAGCTTCCTTAAAGCCCCAGCTTTCTCCGCTCGGTTCGGCCCGCTTCCTTGATGGAAGCCAAACAATCTTAAGCAAGTTGGTAAGGGCTGGAAGGGCTTACAGATAATCGAATGTAGCAACCTGACTAAGAAACCTTGGGCCTTTATTAGGGCTCCTTATATGAATCCTACTCTTTTGGGGCTATAGGCCCAGGGTTTCTTAATCAGGTTCCTACATTATCCTAAACCTTAAACTTCTGGTATATGGGTTTAGGGTTTAGCACTACCTTGAACTACCAAAAACCACTACTGTTTTTTTGCTGGTTCCCTGAAATGTCGAGAGAAGAGTGTATAGTGAGAACCTGCAAAGAAGTAGGTTGTGGTAGATTTAAGGTCAGATAACCCTGTCTGCAAAACCCCCAAATCGCCTGACTTCCTAAACCCGAAACCCCAATCTAAGCCCTAAGCCCTAAACTCCCCAAACCCCAAAAACCGAGACTTGTTATAGTGGAACCTGTAATCCCCTTCTAAAGCCCTCTTCGGCGCCAAGGGACGCGAAACATAAACATACTATGTCCTTATCAAGTATTGTTAAGGCCCCATTTCTTGGCCTGCTTCGGATTTCTCTTAAACCTTAAACCCTAAACGCCTAAACCTAAACGCTGAACCCTAAACCTCTAAACCCTCAACCCCAGACCACTAAACCCTAAAACTCTAAACCCTAAACCCTAGACCACTAAACCCTAAACCTCTAAACCCTAAACCCTAGACCACTAAACCCTAAACCTCTCAACCCTAAACCCTAAAAGGGCACTCTGTTTTGGCTTCCTAGGACTCTGCCTTGGCTTCCTCATTGCTGGATTTCGCTCCGCCTCCCCCGCGGTCTCCGGGAGCTATGGCCTTTCAGGGTTTAGGGCTGCTAGGGTTTAGGACTCCTTTAAGGTTTAGGGGGTTTAGGGTTTAGGGTTTAGGGAGGGTTTAGGGCTGCTAGGGTTTAGGGCTCCTTTAAGGAAGGTTTAGGGGGTTTCTGGTTGAGCGCTTCTTTACAGGAAGGTTTAGAGTCTAGGATTTAGGGCTCCTTAGAGGAAGGTTTAAAGTTTAGGGTTTCGGGTTTACGGCTCCTTTAAAGGAAGGTTCAGGGTTTAGGGTTTAGCGCAACTTTAAATGACGGTGTAGGGTTGAGGGTGTAGGGATCCTAGACAGGGAGTTTTAGGGTTCCTATAATACTGAGGGTGCTACAGGGTTTGGGGCTTAGGGTTGAGGGTTGTGGGTTTAGGGTGCATGTGTGTGTGTCGGGTTTTGTTGTGCCACCTACGACAGTCAATCCCTGACACAGAACTCATCGGCACCAGTCTCATTCTGCCAGTACGTACGAATGGCCTCGCTGTACTCCTGCTCAGTCTGCAATCCAGACACTGCCAAGATCGGGTTTTTGGCAGCAATGAGATCAACCGTGATGACATCCAGCATGAGACTTGCGGTTCTTTCTAGCCTGCCTAAAGACAAGGCCAGTACCCGGCCAGTCGCCGATGATCGCGTGCTTTGAAGAATGCACTGCAATGACTTGATAAAAGCAGAGATGCCTCCTCGCATCAAGCTCAAGGGAGTGGGTCATGTACGATACCTGGCTGCCCTGGTTGGTCAGTGACACTGGGTGCAGGTCCGCCAGATCTGTGATGCTGCGCATAGCTCGCCCCAGTGCCCCGGTTGGCACGGAGACCTGCCTCATGATGGCCCATTGGCGGTTCCCCGTGACAGTGAAGCATGGCACATCGCACATCTCGCACACATCATTCTTGGGTGTTTAGGGTTTTGAGGGTTTAGGGTGAAGGCGCCAGCAAAACCCTTCAGACAAGCGGGTGGTAAAAGTAGCAAAGTAGGCACACGGGTTCTGTGTAATTCAGCTTTTCAATAACGGTTTACGATTTTAGGGTTTGAGTTTGGGGGCTTAGGATTTGGGGAGGGTGGGAGTCTATATGATTAAACCGTAGACCTAAACCACGACAACCCCCCACCCCGAACCCTAAACCCTGAATCCCGAATCCCTTTTCGCATAACGGACACCTAACAGGAAGAGCCTACAAGCAACCCGCGCCCTTCC
The DNA here is from genome assembly GCA_003297005.1 of Symbiodinium sp. clade A Y106. NCBI lineage: Eukaryota > Dinophyceae > Suessiales > Symbiodiniaceae > Symbiodinium > Symbiodinium sp. clade A. The sequence goes on along the minus strand of BGNK01003661.1, from coordinate 52,725 downwards.
CTAAACCCTAAACCCTAATTAGAACCTAAATCCTGAATCCTAAACCCTAAACCCTAAACCCTGAAACCCTGATATGCCCTATAGTACCCCTTATAGGAATCCTTATCGTTCCTTTAACGGAGCCCTAAACCCCGAGAAACAGTCCCCCTTTCCCCGGGACCATCGAGTCGGCAAGCCCAGCGCTCTCGTCGGCCGGGGTCGCGGCGGCTTTTCGCCCTTCAAGCACTGACATTAGGGGTGTAGATTTCAGAAGTTCTGTTAGAGTTAGAGGCCCTATAAGTACTTTAAACTACAAGAACCTACTTTTTGTAGGTTCGTATTATAGACCCTAGTATGGAATTTAGAGGGGCTCTACAAAAAAAGTTGGCTTGGGTAGTTAAAGGCGGGGTCTATGGGTCATGAGACGACAACGATCATCACGGCGTTTCAATGCTCTGATGGGCTTAGGATTGCTTATGACAACAACGAAACCGCACCAACACAGCGAGCCTTGAACCGTGAACCAAACACCAGAGTGCGGTTTAGGGTTTAGGGTTTAGGGTTTAGGGTTACATTCCAAGAGGGTCCATCTAGACTACTATCATGGAATTTGGTCCCCCAAAACCATTATTAGTATGGTCTTTTGGGGCCTAATTCCATGATGGTAGTGTATATGGACCCTCTTGGATTGTTTCACATCATTCAATCCTATGCCTAGATTGCACGCTCAAATATTCTCAACGAACAAATGCTCCCTAAATCCTAAACCCTTGATCTAACTGTATAGGGACTGTTTGCTTATGCTGTTTAAACTCTAATACACTACAAGTCATGTACACTCACCAGTATTCTGAGGAGCCCTTGTCATGCGTGTTCAGATCATTTCCTGCACCGTGCCCTTACAGAAACCTCAAAAGAAACTACAACCTTAGAGGAACACCGTATATCCCTAAAACCCGAAACCCTAAGAAACAAAAACATACTTAAAACCGAAGGAGCTGCCAAAGGCAAACACTTCGAATGGGACACGGGAACCCGAAACCATACCTTGAACTACAAGACCTACTTTTTGGAGGGTCCCTAGAAATTCCATACTAGAGTCTATGATAAGAACCTACAAAGAAGTAGGCTATTGTAACTTAATTTAAGGTATATGCCCTGAACCCTAAACCCTAACCCTAAAACCCTAAACCCTAAGTAGACCCCTCAACCCTGACAGAAAAAAAAAAAAAAAAAAACGTCCTCGGGGCACGCGGACGACCTCTGGGAAGTACTCCATCTCCTATCGCTCTTATTGGGGTTTAGGGTTTAGGGCTTAGGGTTTAGGGTTAGGATGATGTAGGGTTTAGGGTTTAAGGCTTTGGGCTTAGGGATAGGGATGGTTTAGGGTTTAGGAGGCGTTGGGGTTTGTTTGGGGTGTCACAAGGGTTCCCCGAAGGTTCTATGACGAGGCTTTCAATGAGGGCTCAGGATTTTGCCAAGGCTTAGGAAACGGAGTCTTCGGGCTTACGGTTAAGGGAAGGAGGAATTACAACTTCCCTCAAGCCTTACACCCCAACTTCCTAAACCCTCAGACCGAAAACTTAAATCTTGAACTTCCCTAAACACCCTAAACCCTAAGCCGTATTTCCGGCGTCTTGCTTTGAAGGGCAGCGAGATCGTGCTGGGGACTGCTAAAGCGTAAGGAGGCTCCTGCATTTGTTGCTTCAGGGCTTCTTCGGAGGTTTGGGGCTTCTTACTTGGAGGATCATGGGACTTAGTAAGTACGGTTATAAGTACCCTAAGTGGGGTTATAAGTCATTATAAGTATAGCTGCCATAAATATAACCCTAGTTACTAAGTCCCATGATCCTCCAAGTAGGGTTGTTTTTGGGACTCCAAGGTTAGGGTTTAGGATATAAGAGATATGGGTGGTTGTCAAAATTAAGGCCCCTTTTTGGGCACCCTAAATATTAGGTGCCGCATTAAACTAGGGACCCAAAAAGGGACCAAAATTTTGACAAGCCACCCATATGTATTGGGGTATGTAGGGTTTGAGAATGTAGGGTTTCGGGTCTACTTGAAGGATCATGGGACTTAGTAAGTACGGTTATAAGTACCCTAAGTGGGGTTATAAATAGTTATAAGTATAGTTACCTTAATTATAACCCTAGTTACTAAGTCCCATGATCCTCCAAGTAGGCTTTCATGGTTGAGCCGAGCTTCCTTCCGGATACTACGCCGGAGGTTGCTTAGGAACCAGGTCCGACGAATGCAGATTCCAGTGCTTTTTTCCGACACCCGAAACCGCAAATCCGAGAATCTAAACCCCACAATCCTCCACTACATTCCCCTCACAGCAAAACCAACAAACCCTAAACCCTAAACCCAAAGCACCCTGAACCCCAAACCCTAAACCCTGAACCCAAAACCCTATAGATCCCTTGTAGAAAACCCTGTAAAAGCCTATAGATCCCTTTGAAGGAACCCCCAAAACCCTGAACCCTAAAGACAACAACAGCATGGTCCTGGGCCCAGGCCGCCGTCAGTGCAGCAAGCACTTCCGGGTCCTTTCTTCTACTATAGGCGCCAAAACTAATTAGAATAGGGTTGTGGGGTATATTCTACCGTAATTATGATAAGGGCCCCCCACCCCCACAAAAAAAAAAATGTATAGGCAATTTAAGTATTAAGGCCCCTATATTGCGGCTTCTAGGTCCTGGGTCTTTGACTTCAAGCTTACGGGGTGTTTGATACTGGGGCATCAAGAATCAGTCTTGGGTTTGGTGTATAGTATACAATAACTATAAGAAGGAACCGCCAAGATATAGGGTTTAGGGTTTAGGGTTTAGGGTTGGACATAATTGTCCTCTATATTTTTAGGGACTTTCAAGCTTTGAGTGCTCGGTGCTGAAGTGTCAGTGTTGTGGGATCGGGTGGGGCTTAGGTTCGAGCTGTAGGGCTCCGGACACCTGTGGGTCTCGGGCATGCGCCAGGTAGGCTCTACAAAATAGTTCAGGGTTTAAGGCGGTTTTTAGGGCATACCCCGAATTTATTGAATGGTAGAACCTGCAACCAAGTAGGCTATCCGAGGTAGAGCGAGGCTTCGTGCTTTAGACCTTATCCCAGAGACTTCATCCTCGCATATGCCGAGTTGCAAGGCGAATCCAGAGTCAACTGACACTAGGTTCTCTGGTTTCGCATCCCCAAACCCTGAAGGTAAACAGCTCAAAGCGCCCGTATGTAAGAGTCCAGCTTGGAGATTCCACTGGAGAAACTCCAGCACAACATTCACGACAGCAGCACTCCCGCCCCGATTGGGTACTCTCCTGCTGTGAGCCGCGAATCGGTCCTGTTCTGACAATGTTGCCATTCTTGTCAATCCCCTACTTGTCGGGTATCATGGGGAACCAAAGGTTAACCATTTTCATAATATAAGGATTATATAGAGATTATACTACCCCAAAAGGTTAAAGGTTACCTACTCTACTACTAGGATCCAATGAGTTCGGTCCAAGTCCTCTTTGGCAGTTTTTCCTCGATGTGTGGTAAAGCAGACGAGAGGCCCGTCAGGGCAGCCCTCGCCATTTCCTTCGGTACCCGGTCAAGTACACCCTAAACCCTAAACCCTAAAACCCTGAACCCTAAACCCTAAAACCCCTAAACCCTAAACCCTAAAACCCTAAACCCTAAACCCCATTTCCTTCAGTACCCGGCCATGTACAGGTCGGGCACCAGGCTGCATGGCACGTCCGAAGGCTCGCAGCGGACCAAATTGAGCCCGAGACTCGTGAATCTGCACCTCCAGAAAGAGGATGCCGTGTAGCCTGCTGTGTGTATTCAGGACAGCTCTGTCTCCTTTGGCGTAAGTAAACCCGTAGATGCTTGTAAAATGTTGCAAAAGAGCTCTAGGATTCTGTCAGGGTTGGCAGGTTTAAGGGTTTGCGGGTTAAGGTCTAGGGCGCAGACTTCACGGTGTCACATATGGAAACTATGTAGATCTTTGATGCCTGCATACAACCCTCCTCTTGCTGGAAGCTCATGCGTATTGACAAAGCCGTAGAGCTTGGCTCAGAACTAAAGCCCCTTCAAAACCCCAAAAACCTAGAAACCCGCCCCCTCAACCCTAAACCCTAAACCCTTGGATATTTCGAAAAAAGCCGAAACCCCGAACTCCAAAGCTCTTTTTGTACCCTTCAATACCCTTCAAGAGCCTTTATAGGAACCCTAATAGTTCTTTTAATAAGGAGCTGTAAACTCCTAAACCCTGGATCCCTTTAAAGGAAGCCCTAAAAATCCTAAACTTTAGGAACCCCTTATGGTTCCTTTAAAGGAGCCCAAAGCACCCGAAAAACCCTCGGCCGTCTTCGAAGCATCGGCCGCTGCTGTGCGCGGAGTCGTCGTCCGGCGCCGCGAAGCACTCGGAATCGAAGCCGTTCCTGAGCAACGGAAGTTCACGGTTCCTTTAAAAGGTCCCTGTAAGATTCCTTGAAGGTTCCCTATAAGGGCTCCTACAAGGGATCCAAAAGGATCCTGAGCTACGGAAGTTCAGGATCCAAGTAAGGGTCCTAGTGTTAAGGAACAAGGGTTCTGCTAAAGCATCTACAGGGGGTTTTATAGGAGGTTCTGTAAGGGATTAAGGGCTTACAGTCGGGTTTACTTCAGGGTTCCGTTACGGGTTTCTTTAAGGGTGTCCTCTAAATGATCTACAAGCGATTAGGAATTTCAGGGCTCGCCTTAACCCCAAATAACCTACCTCTGTAAAGACTGATATTAGGAAACATAGCCCCCTAAACCCTAAACCCAGCCACGGTTTAGGGTTTAGGGTTTAGGATTTAGGATTTAGGGTTTAGGGTTTTAGGGTTTTAGGGTTTAGGATTTAGGGTTTAGGGTTTTAGGGTTTAGGGTTTAGGTAACATAGCAAGAAGCCCAGCGAAGGCAGGTTTTATAGGGTTCAGGTACGGCCGGGTTGAGAGCTGCAGAATTTCAGGGCCAAGGGGGCCGAGGGCTCCTTTGAAGGAGCTACAGGTAAGGAGCCGTAACCCTCAAACTTCATCCTAAACCCTAAACCCCAAAACCACAAACCCGAAATCCTAAGCCCTCAACCCCAAACCCTGTAAGACCCCGGAAAGCCCTCAAACTTCATGTGCTATCTGTGGCCCAAAAAAACCTACCTTTTAAAGAAACTGTATATAGAAACCTTAATAAGGAACCCCAAAAGGGTAGGTTTTTTCGGCCACAGCTACAGTTCACGAAGCTGCCCCGAAGCCACGAACAAGCGCTTCCCTTCCTTGTACCGGCCCTGGGGAGGGCTTCGTATGCGTTCTTACGGGTTCTGTAGGGTTTCCGTAAGGGTTGTGTTTAGGGGTTTAGGGCTTAAGCTCTAAACCCTAAACCCTAAGCTCTAGTAAACACATAGAGGGAAGAAGAATGAGAAGAAGCCGCGTCGCTCGCCCAGTGACAATCCCCTTGGTCGTTTCGGCTCCCTTGCGGGCCTGGCTCCTGCTCATGTGCTTGTATATATGGTTTAGGGTTTAGGGTTTTGAGGCATAGGGTTGTTCTGATCAGGTGGTAACTAAGAAGGATCTATAAGTGCTCTAGTTATCAAGCTTTTATACGGGTTCTAAAGATGTTCCTTATATGAAAGGGGTTGTCAAAATTATGGAACTTTTTTGGGTCCCTAGTATAATACAGCACCTAATATTATTTAGGGTACCCAAAAAGGGGCCATAATTTTGACAACCACCCATATGAGAGGGGTTTTGAGGTCTGGGGCTTCGGGCTTGGTCCTTGAGCTTAAATGGATCCCAGAGGGTCCATTTAGGGCTAGGGTTTAGGGTTTTAGGGTTTAGGGTACTAGGGCTTATACTGGTCTAGGGGTTTAGGGTTTAGGGCACTTAGGGTTTAGGGTTTAGGGTATACTACTATTCTGGAAATAGGTCCCCAAAACCATAATGGGGATGGTCTTTTAGTATATGGACCCTCCGGGGATGTATGTCTTATGATGCCGAAAGGAATCCCAAACCCGGGACGCTGCTAAACCCTAAACCCTAATCCCACCCTAGCCCCTGAAACCAAACACCCTAAGCCCCTAAATCCTAAAACCTATATTTGCTTTACTAAGGGCTCGCGATTTAGTGCTGTGGGACTCACAAATGATCACAAATGCAATGCAGCCGCTGAATTGAGGTTAATTAGGGTTCGGGGTTCAGTCTATTGCAGGGAGGTGGTTTTCATACTTAGACTTTTAGAATGGGTTTTAATGATTTAGGGACGCAAAAGGGTGACACATGTAAATGCGTCAGATAAAAAGTCAATGCCGCGATGGCGAACCCAATATGGGTATCATGGGGAACCAAAGGTTAACCTTTTTCATGATATAAGGTTTGTATAGGATTATACTACCCCAAACGGCTAAAGGTTACCTACTCTACTACTAGGTTTAGGGTTTAAGGTTAGGGTGTCAGGGTGTAGGATTCAGGCTTGGGGCTTCGAGTTTGGGGTTTAAGCAAACGATCTCTTACCATCATGCCGGTCCGGGTAAATGATGTCAAACTCTAAACCCTAAACCCCTAAACCCTACCACCCTTGGACCCTTGTGGTATCCTTAAACGAACCCAGGGGTGCCCCTGAAGGGATACTTGGACGAACCCTAAACAACAGCGAAACACTGACACTCCTCAAAGCCAGTCGAATCCCAAACAAAGGCAGCCGTATAGGGTTTAGGGTTTATGACGGTATGAACTCAGCAAAGAAAGCCTCATCACGCTCTAGACAACCTACCCTAAATCCCAATTGTAGACGGCAAAACACTATAGCCTCATTCTCCTAGGAGCGACGTGCGACAGAGCCTCAAGGAACTAAACCCCTGGAGCACTGCCATGAAGTCACTTGCAAGGGCAGCTGCCCAGCATGTTGACAGCCGAGGAGCCAAGTCCTGAACGGTCACATTTGCATCCTCTCGGATGCTCTCAAACCGAATCAGCGCCACGGGGCATATGATCGGTTGGTAGACCCACTCCTTCCCGTAGATCGAGCGTCTGTACGATGACCGCGTCTCGCTCATTCAGAGGCAGGTCCTGTGCATCCGGAGCAACCACCTGAAGCCTCTGCAGTGGTGACTCCATCAGGGAGGGGAATCCACACTTTCATGTTTTGGTTGTCTCCTTGACCTGTAACAACCCCTCTTCCGTTCAGGGTCTTCGCAACATGCAAGATCAGGCCCAGAGAGCACAGTGTCCAACCCTTCTGCCGCAAGCCTTCAATCCGCTGTCCGCGCCCAAAGCGTGCCACCCTAAACCCTAAACGGCCTTAAACCCCTAAACCCTAAACCCCTAAACCCTAAACCCCTAAACCCTAAACCCCTAAACCCCTAAACCCCTAAACCCTGAACCCTAAACGGCCCTAAACCCCTAAACCCTAAACCCCTAAACCGACTTCAGCGCAACCCCGGCCTTTCGAGTCAGAACATTGCGAGCACCCCGAGATCCGAAAACCCCGAACGAAGACCCTTACACAACCCCTGGGTTCCCAGAGACTCCAAAACCCCTTGTAGGGTTCCTACTTGGAGGTTCATGGGTAGTTATAAGTGGAGTTATAAGTAGGGTAACTAGAATTATAACTCCTATTAGGGGACTTATAACCCTACTTATAACTACCCATGAACCTCCAAGTAGGGTTCCTTTAAAGGGTACTATAAGGGCTCCTTTAAGGGATCTATAGGCTTTGGGGGATCCAGACCTTCCAAAATCCCTTAATTCAGGAATACCTAGGGGGTCCTTATCAGGGATCTATAGGGTTTAGGGTTTAGGGGACTCCAACATCCCTTAATTATGGCATATACCTTAAATCATAATCGGATCCCTAGTATGATTTAAGGTATATTCCTCAAGTAAGGGGTTTGGAGTCTCTGGGTTCATTAGCAAAAGCCAGCGGGCGTCAGCAGCCTTCTCCACCCTGACAAAAATCACAAGCAACCTCATGGAATCCTACACTTTGTGCCGATTTCAACCATCCCCAAAAACTATTTAAATTACAATCAGGGCTCTATTTTAAACAATAAGGGCAATTGACAATTATCCCAAATCGATAGCTAGAACCCTAAACCCCAAACTCCAAACCCTAAACCTAAACCCTAAACCCTAAACCGTCTCAATCCTAAAACATCTTATTAGGGTTTAGGGTTCCTTGAAAGGGCCGTATACGGCTTCCTTTAAGGGATCTATAGAATTTGAATCCTAGAACTTCGCTCCGACCCCGACCCTGAATCCCAAATGGGAGTTTCCGAAAATAGGGGACCCTAGGGTTCCTTTAAAGGGTTCCTTAAAGGGATCTATAAGGGTTCTATAATAATAAAGGGTTTAGGGTTTAGGGAGTTTCCGAAAATAGGGGACCCTAGGGTTCCTTTAAAGGGTTCCTTAAAGGGATCTATAAGGGTTCTATAATAATAAAGGGTTTAGGGTTTAGGGAGTTTCCGAAAATAGGGGACCCTAATATAGTACCCTACCCCAAGGGTCCAAAGGACCCAACAATAAGGTACTCGGTTTTAGGATAGTAGTTATGTAGTTTAGGATTTTGGAGAGTATATGATTATTGGGTAATTGGACCCTTGGGGCTATAGTAGAAGCCAGAAAGTTGGAACATCATTCTCCTCATGCCCTCAAGGTAAAGTATAAGGGATCCTAGCACGAATCCTCCTAAACCCATGTTCCAACTTTCTGGGATTCGCTGTAAATAGTAGGATCCTTATTATAAAGTCCCCAACATAAGGTACCCCCAATTTTCGGAAACTCCCAAATGCTAAGACCCCAAACCCCAAGTCCCTCACAGGACATGTAATCCCCAAACCCACAGCCCTGTAGGGTAGAGGGTTCCTTTAAAGGAATCTACATGTGGGTTCCTGTAGATATCCATAAGGGTATAAAAGGTACTATAGAGCATACAGCGAACCCTGGAAAGTTGGAGATGATTAGTGCTGGGATCCCCAATACTTTACCTGAAGGACATGAGGATAATGATGTTCCAAGTTGCTGGCTTCTAGTTCATACCCTATAACTTACAGAAACCCTTATGCAACCCCAGTGCTCATTAAAGGGGAATGGGATAAGCAAAAGATAGCAAAAGGTAACCATGTCATTAGCCTTGTCTGCCCCTCTGGAACCATTGAAGCAACTGTGGAAAGATTTCTGCGGTAACCAGTAAAGGCCTTTGCCTCGGGAGGCCACGGCCGGAGGAGCAAAGGGTGGGAGCTTCATCTGCGGGGCACCTCGGTCTTGATTCTCTGAGGGTCGAACCCATGTAGTATTTACTTAGGCCCTGGGCCCTCAGCTACGTACTTATACTCGGAGGATCACGGGAGTTAGTAAGTATGGTTGTAAGTACCTTCAGTGGGGTTACAAGTAATGATAAGTATAGCTACCTTAATTGTTACCTTAATTTTAACCCTAGGTACTAAGTCCCATGATCCTCTAAGTATGGGAACCCATTTCAGGAAACCCTAAACCCGAAGCCCTACGCCCTAAGCCCTAAACCCTAGACCCTAAACCATGGGAACCCCTAAAAGGCTTAACCCTAAGCCCTTAACCCAAAGCCCTAAACCCTAAATCTAAGTATAGACTATGCGGGCACATGGAGCCTCGGGAGATGATCTTTGGATTGTTTAAGAGGCTGTTCCCGATTTGTCGAAGGCTTGTCCAAGGTTATAAACGAGTCTGTATAAGGGCCAGGGTCTTATAGAGAACTTTTTGGTTAAGGGCTGAGTGTGGTTTGCGGCCTAGGACTGAGTATACTTTTGGGGTCCAGGTATGATGTTTTAAATTTTCTCCCTGGTTACTTCGAAGCCCAGACTTGCCAGAGTCCTGAACCCTGAGCCGTGAACTACACAAGTCCCCTGCCCTAAGCCCTATGCTCTCAGCTCTCAACACCTGAGGTTTAAGGTTTCGAGTCCACGATTTAGGTTTGGGACTTGGGACTTTGGGGTTTAGGCTTTTGGGGTTTGGAGGTCCTTGTGTTCTGGGCTTAGGGTGTAATCGAAATAGTCCAAGGTTTTTTAGATGAAACGATGTCGCAGGAAAATGGGAACTCGGGTGTTTATGGGTACATGACAAGCTCAAATACCCTAAAATACCCGAAACTCTCCCACCCTGTGCCCCAGGCCTACTGGCAGTTTACTGTAAGGTTTGAACGGAATGTGATACCTCGGGAATCCTACGCCGAAAACCCTAAACCGCTGAACCACGAACTCGAAGCCCTTACTTGAAGGATCATGGGACTTAGTAAGTACGGTTATAAGTACCCTAAGTGGGGTTATAAGTAATTATAAGTATAGTTACCTTAATTATAACCCTAGTTACTAAGTCCCATGATCCTCTAAGTAACCCCTGACTCTCCAACTCTCCGAGCCCAAAGCTCCTAAGCCTAGAGCCCTTACAGAGCCCAAGTCTTGGACCTTAGGGTTTAGGGTTTAGGCTAAAACCTAAACCCAAAACCTTAAACCCTAAAACCTCTGGAACGCTCCCAGGACCCTTGCCTTCATGGCTCGCCGGGTAGGAGGCAGGCCGCTGTTGTGAGAAAGCAATCCTGACAGCACTCTGGTATCGGGCTTTTGCTTAACTTTCGGGTGGTTTTAGGGTTTAGAGGTTTAGGGTTTAGAGTTCCGGGTTTAGGGAGGTGGGGTTTAAGTTCAGGGTCCCAGGTATCTACACGGAGGGTTTAGGGTTTGGGGTTTGGGCTTGGGCTCTAGGACTTGAGGCTTATATAAGGGTTTGGCATTTCGGATAAGATACCTGCTAAATGTCCTCAGAATTAAGCGGGATTTGCGCTTTTGCAGGAGGTACAGGAGAAAAGGGAAATAGAGAAAAGTAAGGTTACCAATCGGGGAAACATAGCGAAAATCTAGGGCATCTGGGAACCAGAAAGTTGAAAAGACAACACATGCAGGCAGAGCATCCAGAAAAACTGGTGGTGCAACACGAGAAACACAAGGGGAAGCATAGGAAACTGCAAGAGAAAACGGGTAAAGCTTCTGTAAAGCTATGAACTATATGAACACACACACACACTCACACAAATCCTCAACCCTGAACCCTAAACCCTCAACCCGTAGACAACTGAGATGAGGAAGCCTTAGGGGACGAAGGCGAGGTAACGCATGGACACAGGACTACAAGGGTGGGTAGCAACTGTCAGGCTGAGTGGTCCCTTCTTTCTTGTATGTGCTGCCTAATGTAGGAACCTCATTAAGGAACCTTGGGCCTTTATTAGGGTTCCTTTAAAGGGGTCTATAAGGGTTACGATAAGGGATCTATAAGGGTAATGTAGGAACCTAATTAAGGAACCTTGGGCCTTTATTAGGGTTCCTTGTATGAACTCCACTATTTTGGGGTTATAGGCCCATGGTTCCTTAATCAGGTTCCTACATTAGTCCCTTCTCCCTTTTCCTGTTCTCCAAAGCCGAGGCGACGTTTTTGTTAGATAATACGGGGCCTGTGACAATCACGACTCCGTGCGACACCCTACTATGGGGGCCTTAACAACTAGAATAGGGTTTGGGGGTATGCGAAAAGCATACTTTTGGTTATAAGTTATAAGAAGGAACTGACAGGACTAGCATTGGTACTAGTCAGGCCCCATGATAAGTCCCTAACCCTAACCCTAAGACGATGCCAGGGTTATGGAGAGCTTCTCCGTGCACAATCTCTACAGTCAGGTGCTGTCTATGCCCAGGTGCAGGGTAGTCCAAGGGTGTTGCAGATTCAGCGATAGGGAGGAGATGGATGATCCATTGCGACGACTGAGCAATTTCTAGCCGCACCAAGGTCCGCTGGTTTGAACAGGTTGACCTCGTAATCCCGCATCGGCAAAATGCCAGATGAAAACACTATAAAATTCAAGCAAGCCATGATGATTTTTCTTGCCAACCCAATTGGCACGCCCTGTTTTGGCGGTGGTTGTTTTGGCATTGCCTTTTTTGGAACCTCCTTTGCTGGAGGTATGTCTGCATCTGATGCGCGCCGTGTTGTGAACGCCTCCAACCACACAAGCGGTGCAGAAACACGGTCAGGACCGCCGCCCGAGTAAAGACAGCAATGGTCGTGCGGCGGGCCTCCGAACGCCCAAACAAGTTGACATTCGTGTGCCAAACTCTGCAGATCACGAGGAGCATCGAAGCCCGTGCTTTCGGAAAGGGAAACCCCTGCTACCAGGTATTCTGGCTTTCATAATCAAGCCCTTAATCCTAAACCCCCTCTCGAACCCTTTAGCGAACCCCTGAGGGAACACTTAAACACATAGAAGCACCCTAAGCCCTAAACCTTTAAGAAGCCTCATATAGCACCTATATATACAAACACCCCTTTGTACAAGCCTTCCAGGAGCCCCTCCTTTTCCCTGACAGGAAGCCCTTCAAGGAACCTTGAACCTTAAACCCAAAACCCCACAAACCTAACGAGCCTTTAACCCTAAACCCCTTTGGGGTTCAGGGTTCTGTTGGGTTGGTACTTAGAGGATCGGGGGACTTAGAAACTAAGACTTAACTAAGAGTTCCTTTAAGGGAAACCGAAACCCTAAAACATCCTGAAACCCTGAAACCCTAGACCCGAAATCCCGTAAGCCTAAACCCTACACCCTTAAAGGGAACCTAAAACGCTAAACCTAAAAACCCTAAAAGGGACCCCTAAACCCTAAACCCTGCAGGGGACCCTTGAAGGAGCTCTAAGGAGACCCTGAAGTCAACCCTTAAAGCTGCCCTTTAAGGGAGCCCTTAAGGGAGCCCTTTAAGGGACCCCTTAAGGGAGCCCTTTAAGGGACCCCTTAAAGGGAACCCTAGAGCCCGATGGCGAGCCACGAGGCCCCTGGCTCTTGGGGAGATAAGATGTAATATATAATAAAAAGGGCCATATATACTATATCTATATGTCCTGCTATATANCCCCCCCCCCCCCTAAGCCCAGCGGTTCGAAGCTCCGCGAGGCGCGGCCTGATCTCGATGGGCGTCTCACCCTCGAGGTGGCAGCCTGAGCCCTAAACCCTAAACCCTAAACCCTAAACTCTAAACCCTAAACCCTAAACCCTTGCAACCCTAAACCCTAAACCCTAAACCCTTGGGGGCAGGGATTGAAAAAGACCTTTAAAGGGAACCCTAAGGGTTCCTTTAAAGGAGCTATAAGGGCTCCTTGAAGGGACCTAGAAGCTTCCTTTAAAGGGAACTATCAGGGTCCCTTTAAGGGATCTATATATATATATATACTTTAAGCGTTTCTTTAAGGGTTCCTATAAGGGATCTATAGGGTTTAGGGTTTAGGGTTTGTGAGTTTCCGAAAAATGCGGGTACCTGATTTTGGGGTCCTTATAATACTATTTAGGGTACTACCCTTATTAAACAATCCTAAACCCTCATCCAACTAACCCTTACACCATCCGAGACCTGAATCCAACTATAACGCCAACCCTTAAACAATCCTGTCTGAACCCTAAGCCCCTAAACCGTAAAGTAACCTTTAACATATGCCGAACAATCCTAAACCCTAAACCCTGAACCCTAAACCCTCGACCAAGCCGTCTCTCGACTCATTGTAAGTCCGTAAATCGGAAGCCCCCCGTGCCGCAGCTCCTGCTCCAAATGCGAAGTCTGTTCTGAACGTGTTTTACGGTTGTGGACTCAAACTTACTTGTTCAAGGCCAGAAACACATGGGTAGCTGTCAAAATTGAGGTCCCTTTTCGGGTACCCTAAATAATAGGTGCCGTTTTGTAATAAGGACCCAAAAAGGGACCATAATTTTGACAACCACCCACATGTTTTGAGGCATCCGGAAACGACGGATCGATCCTAAGGCCCCTCCTGCCAAGGATCGTAAGCGCGAGTGCTATCAGCGCAATGTAACTTTAGTGACACTAATTAATGCGAACCCAACTAAGATATCCATAGCCATACTCATAACCACCCGTGTATCTTTAACATCCCAGACAGAACATCTTCTGTACAGAAAGCTAACATTATCCCATCTTGTAATTACCCGTGAACCTCCAAGTCCTCACTTCAAAAACTTGAAACCCCACCCCCTAAGCCCTAAACCATACACCAAACTCTAAATCCTAAACCCTAGTTATAACCACCCGACTACCCTCTAAGGGCTATGACGGGCTCTATGAATTGCCCTTGGGGGTCCTGGTTACAACCACCCCTGAACCCAAAAGCTAAACCCTAAAACCCTAAACCCCAAACCCTAAAACCCTAAAACCCTAAAACCCTAAACACAAACCCTAAACCCTAAAACCCTAAACCCTACTCCAAGTCGGAGCGGAGGAGCAGTCCCGAACCTTCTGAGGTTCCATGGAGCAAGGCTCTCTGGAGAGAACGGAACCCATGGCTCAGGATCTATAAGGGCTCCTTAAATTTAAAGGAACCCCTATAGATCCCTTATAGGATCCCTTAGAGGAACCCTTGTAGATCCCTTAAGGGTTCCTTTAAAGGGTACTCCCCCCTCTGGAGGATGCTTAGGGCTCTTTTAAAGGAGCTATCATAATGGGCTCCTATAAGGCAACCGGAAGGATACTATGATGCTATAGGGTTTAGGGTTTAGGATTCAGGACTTGAGGAGCTTAGGGATTCGGGCATGGGATTTGGGGTTTAGAGTTTAGGGTGCAGAACTGCTCAACAAGTTCGCGAGGGTGATGAAGTCATGTGGGGTCTAGGGTTTACGGCTCGGGGACTAGAACTGTCAGTATACAGGGAATAGATAGCCAGCAGTGAAGTGGCAAAGACGCTGACCTAGATAGGCTGAAAGCCTTTGCAGAGCGATGAGTTAAGGGCCTCAACACTAAGAATCTGGCTCTCAGGTATACGATTACTACCACTGTACGCATTTGGCTTTCTCAGCGGACAGTGGGGACCTGAGATATAGTCGGGCGTAGGCTGCAAAGATAAAGCTTCATCTGCTGTCTTGGAGCGATGGCGCAGGGTTTAAAGGTTGCAGCTGTGAGGCTTTGGGATTGTAGGTCCTTACCTCGGAAAGCTTAAGCCAAACGTCTTTCGGCGATTGTCAAGCCTCAAGCCCTAAGCCCTAAACCTTTAATCCTCAGGCTATCTTAATGTCACGTGGAGGCACCGCCGCAGGGTCAGGATGCGGAGGATGCGCATATGTTGGACCCTCGCAGTCGGACTACTTGGAGGTTCGTGCGTAGTTTTTTGAACAGTCCCTTAATGCGGGTTATAACTACAGTTACCCTACTTGCAAACCCACTTCTAACTACCCACGAACCTCCAAGTAGCCGGAAGCCATTCAGAGGGTACTGAAGGCTGAGGATGAAAATACTAGATGAAAGAATGGGGTCTAGAGCTGTGTGGAACATCTTGGGTGGTGTTCGCAAGTGAACGCCCTTCTCTGAAATCTACAGTCTACACTGTACATGCGATAAGTTAAAAAAGAATGATGGGATATCCGTATGACTAAACTCTAAAACCCCAAACCCTGAACCCTAAACCTAAGACCCTAACCGTTAAACTCAAAGCCCTGCACCCTGAAGTTCTTCGAGACAGAAGACAGCCCGTTCCTTCACTCAGCGAGTGGTGGGAATGCACCCGTCACCCTAAAATCTGGCATACGGACTGCTACTTCAACAAATGGATGTTCACACTAGAGCCCCAAACCCCCAACCTTAACCCTTAAGCCACAGACCCTAAAGCCCTGCGGCCGGGAGCATTTTCAACGTGCGGAATGTTTCTGGCAGGACCCTGTGTGGCGGAATCCATGGGCCCACAGCAAAAGCCTACCGTCTCCAGGGCTTGTTTACCCTAAGGCTCTAAGGACTCATATATTAAGGCTTTTGGGCCCAAAGACCATACTATATAAGGCTTTTGGGCTATGTTGAGCCTTAGGGTTAGGCTAGGAGGGTTAGGGCTCCCTTAAGAAACCCTAAACCCTAAACCCCTAAACCCTAAACCCTAAACCCTAAACCCTAAAGCCCTAAACCCTAAACCCCTAAACCCTAAACCGAAGGGCTCCTAGAAGGGATCTACAAGGAGGCTTAGGCCTTAGGGGTTTAAGGGCGCAACGTAGGGGCCTTAACAATAAGAATAGATTCCTGAGCTCCGTTATAGTATATTTACAGGAAGGAAGCGTATGTTGAGGAATAATATTGGCAATTGTTTAGGCTTCTATATTAGAAGGCAGCTCATAAAACCTGTGGGAGAAACCGAGAAACCTGTGCCCAAACACAAAGCCGTTGACCCAAGTGGTCGAGCCTGAAAACCCAAAATGCCTGCCCCCTTGAGCTTCAGAGCTACCGTTTAGGGTTTAGGGTTTAGGGTTTGGGGGTATGCCTAGAGTTTAAGATTGACCCGAAGCCCCAAACCCTTCACATTCAGGGTTCGGAGTTCTGAAACATGTGACTGGGATGTCGGCATAATGTATGGTTTAGGGTTTAGGGTTTAGGGTTTAGGGTTTTGGGTCGAGGCAGGTGAGGCATGCAGGCTTCACTTACTAGACTTAAACCTACTTGTCGGGTATCATGGGGAACCAAAGGATAACCTTTTTCAGAATATAAGGATTATATAGGGATCATACTACCCCAACAGGTTAAAGCTTACCTACTCTACTACTGGACTTAAAGCTCTGGGTTAACCCCCCCTCTAAAGCCGAAACCCCTACGCCGATAAAACGCTAAGACTTGGCCAAAGCGAAGCACCGAGCGACGGTCATACGCACCCAGGGCTGCAAGAATCCCGGGGCCAAACCACGCCTATAGCCTGCCACTCAATACATATACAGACCTATATACATATACACAGAAACTATGTAAAAAGAACGAATTGTATGATTATATATTGTTGCATGTATGTTTAGGTGTAGTCCCTAAGTCTTAAAGCCCTAAATCTTAGAGGCTTCTCTCAACTCAGAAGCCGAGTCTGAACTACTCCGCCTCTGTGTTGTGGGGCCCATGCCTCTGCCACACAACAAGTCCAAACCCTAAACCCCAAACCCTCAACCCCTAAACCCAAAAACCCTAAACTCCTAAACCCTCAACCCCTAAACCCCCAAACCCTAAACCCCAAACCCTAAACTCCTAACCTCCTAATACATTCACGCCTACTTGGAGGGGCAGGGGACTTAGTAAGTAGGTTATAAGTAGAGTTAGAAGTACCCTAAATGGAGTTACCCCAATTATAACCCTACTTATAAACGACTCCAAGTAAACCCCGAAACTTCTATAAACCGCTCTAGCTAGTCTGGGGCCGTCTCTTGTGGCAGACCCCGCTGCCTGGCTTTGGATGCAAAATGCTTTTCTGAGTCATTCGCAAACGGTTTTGGGGTTTAGGGATTCAGGGGTTAGGGGTTAGGGCTTTATGGGATTTAGGGGTTTAGGGCTTTATGGGTTTAGGGGTTCATGGGTCCAGGGGTTCAAGGGTTTAGGGGCTTTAGGGGTTTAGGGTTAGGGTTCAAAAAGCATCCTTCGCTGTAATCCTTATATTAGCACTAGATTAGAATATGCCGCAACAGCCTGTCCTGAGTGAGGCCCCTAGATTACTTTAGGATCAATTCTGCAGGCCAAGGAATTTGAACTGGACCAAGCCCGACTAGTGCTACTGTTTGGAAAAGTACAGGGGCCAGAACAATTCCACCAGGGTTTGCGGTGTTGTCTCGGTAGTTTTCCACACTAGATTTGCAAAAAGGAACCCCCGAACGGCAGTCTTTCTAAACCCAAAGCCCCTAAAATGTTTTTTACCGCTCCCATTAGCGCTTCTCTAAGATGGCTGCAAATTTAAATCCTGAAGGCCAACATTCTGAAGGACCATACAAGAAAGTGTGGTTCTAGGGTTTGGGTTTTAGGGTTCCATGGTGCTGCCAGCATGTAGTAATTGATTGTGAGGGTTGGGGTGGAGGGCCGGCGGTTTGAGGGCTTCGGATTTAGTCTAGGACTCGGGCCGTGAACGCCAGGTGCTGCCTTTGCACATCTACGGGGTGAAACGCATGGCACCACCAGCTCGTTGGTTGGGGCTGGCCTGGGTTCTTGCTAAGGAAATGGTGTGATTAGCTTATTCGAAAAGGCCGTCTGAGGTTTCGTAAGGCTTTGTTTGAATTTTGGAAGGGATCGGCTTATCTTGATTCACGTCACCATCGTTGGATACGTAGCAAACAACTGGCTTCCTTGCTGAGTATGGTAACCTGAACTAAGTTCCTTCACAAGAAGCGCACGCAGGCGTTGGGCTCAAGCTTCGGAAAGGGGCCGCTCTGCAGTAGATTCAAGTTCCAGGCATCTTGGGATGCTCCAACATCGGAAAACCTGAACCCCACACCCTAAACCCCGAACCTTATAAATCCTGAAACCGGCAGTTCTGGAACTTACATAGTATCTGCAAAGCATCAGGCAACTTTTTCAAGAGCAGCTATATATGCGTAGTAGTTCTTTAAACTAGGGTCCAGTTTTCGGTTCTTTTTCTAAAGATGCAGTACTATTTGGGGGACCTAAAACGGGACCCTAATTTAGCGAACTTCCAGTATGGTTATCTTACACGCAAGACAACCATGACTCTAACACCTTCTAGTCTGTCCCCGATCGAGCTAGCTAAGCATGACCCCACCTAATGTCAGACCATCTTGGATCTTACGGCGTCGTGTAAGCAGGTAGGGCCCAGGACTTGGACGGCGTAGGGCCGAGAACCCTTAAACAGCTAAACATTCAACGACATATGTTTACCCTGGAATCCGCAAGCCCTATACCCTTAAGCCACTAAACCGTTGTTTGTACACTAGACCCTAAACGTTAAACCCGAATACTAAACCCATGAACCCTAAGCACTAAGCCCTAAACCTAAACTCTATAGATCCCTTATAGAAACCCTGTAAAAGCCTGTAGATCCCTTTACAGGAACCCTGTTAAAAACCCTAAAAAGACTCCTAAAGGGAACTATAAACCCCTAAATCCTTAACTCCTAAACCCTAAGATCTGGATCGAAGATAGGAGTCTCGATTTGGTCATGTCCTAACCTGGCTCAAACCCCTCGAAGCATTGCCGTACAGCCTCGGTTTAGGGTTTAGGGTTTAGGGTTTAGGTTTAACCCTAAGCCCCAAACCCTTTCCGGGGTTGCTTCTGGGTTTTATGGAGGTTTGAAGGGCTGTATACGGTTCATGGTGTTTTCAAGAGTCAGTGGAGTCCCCAGCATTCCATGATTTGGATACCCTGTTTCCAGATATTCAGTTTGAGGTAAACAAAAAGAACCGCAAACAAAACCCGTAAACCCCAAACCCCTAAACTGGTAAACCGACCTTTGTACGTGGAATAGGGTTTGGGGGAAACTCACATAGGAACTACGAGG
Organism: Symbiodinium sp. clade A Y106; assembly: GCA_003297005.1. NCBI lineage: Eukaryota > Dinophyceae > Suessiales > Symbiodiniaceae > Symbiodinium > Symbiodinium sp. clade A. Next base: position 33,454 of record BGNK01003661.1, on the reverse strand, counting down.
GGCTACTACTGCTGATGGTTCAGACGTCTATACTAATCTCAGCGATTACAGGCGAGAGTGGAGCACGAATCATAAGAGTAGTGAAAGTAATTTAATTAGACAAGATGAGTAGTAGAATATGGCTATGGTGCAACCCTCGGGAATTTCAAGTAATAAAACTTGTGAGAACACGGAGTAGATAGACTGGGTTCTTGTTAACGAATTTAGTTCAAGTTTTAAACTTAGTTCAAGTTTTAAACCCCTCAAAAATAACACAGTAGAATACGAGTATGCAGAATTGCAGCCACTCTTCTCGATTCGGAGCCTCGTGCAATGGAATGCTGCGTGCCACGCCTGCTCGAGATCACTCAGAAACGGCTGGCCTCGCGCAGTTGCAGCCATCAATTCTGATATATAGGGCCCCAAAAAAGCACATGAGCAAGAATTAGGATAGGATTTTCCATACCTTCCCCCTTATGATGAAGCCCAAAACGGTAGCGATATCCCGACAAAATGCTTACGCTTATGTCCTTTTTTGGGTCCCTAACCCAGAGGGTCCATATACACTACTATTATGGAATTAGACCCTAAAAGACCATCCCCATTATGGTTTTGGGGGACCTAAAACCAAACAAAAGTAGTGAAAATGGACCCTCGGGGTAATTTAAGGGAGCCCAAAACTTCCTGAACCCCTAAACCCTAAACCTTAGACCCTAAGCCCTTTAAGGAACCCCTGCGTTTAGGGTTTAGGGTTTAGGCCCTTAAAGGAGCCCTTTAAGGGAACCCTTAAGCTGAAGCTGTGGTACTTGGAGGCAGCGGGTCCAAGACCAAGTACTCGGGAGGGGTTTTGGGGGTATAGTTTGGTACGCAAGTACAACAAGGAGGAATCCTAAAAACCTACGATTCGTAAGTATTGATCTGTGTATATATATATATACCATACATCTGCAACATCTGTTCACAGCCTCCCGCGTTGATAAGGTTTAGGGTTTCGGGGTTTAGGGTTTACAGTGGTTCATGGCAAGTTCAACCTTAACCCTACATCCATACACGCTGAACCAGAAACTTAAAATACTCTAAACCCTGTGTCAACTGCACCGCCAATGCGTTGCCAGCGTCCACTAGCTGCAAGTCCCGGTGTTGGGATGTTGCGATACGACATGGGCCTGAGTGGATAGTAATAGCATCCCCTCTTATCCTAGCACAATACTGATCATGATACAACAAAGGTGGGCCACCCTTTCGCCCTAAACCATAAACCCCAAACCCTAAACCGTCGCTTCTGCTCGGATCGGTGACTGTGAAGAAGCCTCCGGATTACGGTCTTTTGCACCTGTCCGACTACATGCGTTTCTTCCCGATATCAGCGATATGCCTAGCTTCATACCTCCCCAGAACCCTAAACTCTACTCTGGGCTCTAAGCCCTTCTAGAGCTGCCAGAACCCGCACAGAACCAGAAGATACCTTACAGGAACCCGTGTTTGATGCCCCTGGCATTCGAAACCCCACAGCTTTCGCAGCGCGCCGGCGGAGCGCTGGTAGCCGACTCCAAACGGTACGCACGGACCTTGACTCGATGATGGTGGGCTATTAAAGCTACCTTACAAAGGGCTTCATAAGGATTGAGAAGCCTTTCAATAGGTCAGACTGAGTCTTATAAGGAGTAAGCGCCATGCTTTAGAGTACAGATTCTCAGGGATTGTGTTGGGTTTTTGGGGTTTTGGGCTTACGGAATGTGAGCGTTTCGGGTTAGAGGGTTTAGGGTATTTGGCGATAACCCGCACATGTTGCCAGCGCGGTCAGTCAGCAATTCCGGGCGTCATCCATGCACCACAGCTTTCTAGCACACCTACAAGCAGACCCACATCTATCGACCAGTCTTCATCTGGTCCTGCACACTGCTGCTATCGCCACCGTCAGCAAACATGGCCGGTGCGAAGGCCTGGAGCTGCTACACAGTCTTCAGCTGACCTTGCACAGCACTACTGTCGCCACCTCGGCCAGCATGACCCCACGTCACAACGGTTCCGTCGCTAAGAATGGCAGCAAAAGCACTGCCAGAGGCTTAGATCTGCTGCACATTCTTCAGCTGGTCCTGCACGGCACTACTGTCACCACCAGAAGCAGCTTGACCCCAGGTCACGACTGATCCATCGCCAAGAATGGCAGCAAAAGCACCGACACAGGCTTGGATCTGCTGCACATTCTTCAGCTGGCCCTGCGCTGCACCACTGTCGCCGCCAAAGACAGCATCACCCCAGGTCACAACCGATCCATCGTCAAGAATGGCAGCAAAAGCACTGCGAGCGGATTGGATCTGCTGCACATTCGTCAGCTGGCCCTGCACAGCACTACTGTCGCCGCCAGTGTGACCATTTCCCCACGTCACAACGGTTCCGTCGCTAAGAATGGCAGCAAACGCGCGGCCGCGAGCTTGGATCTGCTGCACGTTGCTCAACTGATGCTGCACAGCACTGCTGTCGCCCCCAGAGTCAGCATCACCCCAGGTCACAACAGATCCATCGTCAAGAATGGCAGCAAAAGCACTGCCAGCGGATTGGATCTGCTGCACATTCGTCAGCTGACCCTGCACAGTGCTGCTGTCACCACCCCACACACTCACGCCCCAAGTCACAACGGATCCGTCGCCAAGAATGGCAGTAAAAGAACTTTCAGAGGCTTGGATCTGCTGCACAGTCTTCAGCCGACTCTGCACAGCACTGCTGTCGCCACCCCTGGCAGCAATACCCCAGGTCACAACTGATCCATCACACAATATGGCAGCAAAAGCGCCGGCAGAGGCTTGGATCTGCTGCACATTCTTCAGCTGGCCCTGCACAGCACTACTGTCGCCACCAGACGAAGGATCACCCCAGGTCACAACGGATCCATCGCCAAGAAGGGCAGCAAAGGCAGAAGAAGTGGACTGGATTTGAACTCCGTTTACATGGAAGGTCAGCGAGTCGCCGTTCTGAATCCGGGAGCTCTTTGTCACATCCGTCCAGAACGACTCCCGAGGAGTTCAGCAGTCGCCCTTTCCCGACTCCAAGTGCGATCTGTGCCCGTTGCGTCAACGTCTTCCAGGCCTGCTTGCACAGTCGCTGTCTTGCCGCTGAGCAGTGACACTTCTAATGTAATCATCGACATGCTCCCTGCACACACCCTAAACCCTAAACCCTACACCCTAAACCCTGTTGAACCCCTCCCCCCCAAAGCAACAAAGGGCTCCCCTAGGTCTGGGACTCACGGTTTCGGGAAATCAACGGTTCCCGAAGGATTCCAGGACTGAGATTTAGGGTAAAGGGATTGGGCGGGACTCTGGGCTTCGTGTTCTGAGATTTGTGGTTCATGATGGTTCATGGTTTAGGGCTTTCCGAAGGCTTCGCCACAAGAGCTCCGGTCTAGCGACCACCGGGTCGGCGCCGAAGAACGCTTGTGTTTAAAGTTTAAACTGTCTATCGGCGCCTATTTGGCTAACCCAATGTCACAATAACTGGATGCTTTCTCATCTGAGGCACCCTAAACCCTAAACCGTGAGACCCCGAAAAGTACATCAGCCGGAAACCCATCGAGTCCAACCCCATAATATAGCGGCCTTTATCATTAGAATAGACTTTTTGGGATATATTATACTCTAATTATAATTTGGAACCCCCCAAAATAGTATTGGGAATTACTTAAGCCCCTATAGTACTCAAGCCACACCTATGCCCTGAAGCCCTCAAGGCCCTGAGCCCACGAGTAAGCTGGAAGATGCCAACGATCCAGGCAGAGCTTGATGAGACATTTGAGGGTTTAGGGTTTAGGGTTTAGGGATGAGACATTTGAGGGTTTAGGGTTTAGGGATGAGACATTTGTGGGTGGTTGTCAAAATTAGGGTCCCTTTTTGGGTTCCTGTTACACTACGGCACCTATTATTTGGGGTACCCAAAAAGGGGCCCCAATATTGACAACCACCCATTTGGCCACCTTATGCCGTGCCGATTCGTAATTGATGTTCACCTGCCCGAGGTGATACTTGAGTTTGCTCCAACAGCATACATATACAGCATACAGCAATCTAAAAACCTAGAGAAGATTCTGTAATGTCTTCCTACCCAGTGGTCTCCAACACCGACTTGAGGGCATTCACAGCCTCCTCACTCGGGAGGGTTTCTTAAATTGTGCATTCGCACGTATTAGCGATTGAGGCTGCTGGGCGCATCTACGCTCAATGCAAGCATTTGCAACACATGCCTCGCCAGTTCTTCACCGATGCACGCGCTCGAGCGCATTCGACAATGTTTTGAGTGGCAGGGATCGCACAAAGAAAACGCAGCAGTGGGCTTTTGGTTTTGAGTGTGGGCTGTGCAGTGATGCGCCTTGGCTCTGAGGGTCTCTGCTCTATACCCTTTGTAGAAACCCTTGTAGATCCCTTTCAGATCCCTTATCGATCCCACAAAGGAATCCTTTCGATCACTCCTAGTGATCCCTCAAAGGAACCTGCACTATTCTAGTTCATGTCTAATTGATATAGAGGGGCCTTAATATTTACTAACGAGAATTTTGGGGGTTCGTTACTATATTTTATAATATACCCCAAAGCCCGGCTCTAATAATTAAGGCCCCTATAATCTTAGATACTTTGTGGAACCCTGAACCCAGGCACCCCGGCCGTGCTCCAGGTGGCGAGGGCGCAGTTGACGGCCCATAGACCCGACTCTAGGAGTATCACGATCTGACGCGCTCCCGCAGGGCTTCGGGAGCCCCAAACCCTAAACCCTAAACCCCATAAACCCTAAACCCTAAACCCTATTCAACCCTAAACCCTAAACCCCATTAAACCCTAAACCCTATAAACCCTAAACCCTAAACCCTATTAAACCCTAAACCCTGCACCAGGATTTGGGGCTTACGGCTTTAGGGCGCAGGGTTTCCTTACGGCTTATGGTTTGGCATTTGGGGTTTTAGGGTTTGGGGGTTTGGGGGTTTAGGGTTTAGGGTTTAGGGTTTAGGCATTTGGGGTTTTAGGGTTTGGGGGCTCATAAGGATTTAGTTTAGGGCTGCTTTCAGGGACTTGTAAAGAGATCCTACAAGGGATTCCGTAAGGCATCGATAATATACTGAACTTAGACCCCTGGCAAAAAATATAATTTTAGCTGTTTCTTAGGGATTTAAAGGAACCAAAGATTAAAAGATATTTCTAAGTACCCCTAAGGATAGTAAGGGTTGCAGAAGGTTTCTATCAGGGCTCTGGTCTGTGGGGTTTAGGTTGGAGGGATTGAGGGGTCGGGGTTTAGGAGTTGGGGTTTGGGGTGTTAGGGTTCGGGGTTTCCGGTCTTTTTCGGATTGACCCTTTAAAACGACAACCACCCCTTAATGCCCTGAACCCTAAAACTCTAGGCGGTGTGCTGACGCCCTGCTTGAACGTTTATGAGGAGTGATAGATATGGCTGCAAGTATTTTAACTGGTGGTGATGCAAGTAGAACTGAATAGAGTTGCTTTACTGTAAACCTTACAGCAAACCCTAAACCGGTAGCTCGCCACGTGGGCAAGAAGTGCCCCAAGGCCCCCCACGGTACCTACGAATGCACCGGCTGTTGCGGAGTGGAAATGTCTGCGGGTCCCACAAACATACCGCCACTGAAAACCACCCACCCGAAACCCTAAACCCTAAACCCTAAACCCATGAACTTCCAAGTACTTGACACCACCGACCCTATGTTGTCTCGGGCTCTCATGACAGACTGTAGGATTCTCTGTGGAGGACTGACATGAGAATCATGGGACGGGCAGTGTGCCGAGCACCAAATCCACTTCTCGTCCCCAATCGAAACTCTATCTCAGCTCTAAATCCTAAATGCTGCTTCAACCCTAGGCCTATCCCCAAGGGTCCAAAGGACCCAATAATAAGGTACTCGGTTTTAGGATAGTAGTTATGTAGTTTAGGATTTTGGAGAGTATATGATTATTGGGTAATTGGACCCTTGGGGTATATAAACCCTAAACATTAAACCCGAAACCCAGGCCAGTGTGGCCATCCAGTAGAAGGACCCATTCGTCCGGCCCAGCTTGGCCAAGCCTCAACATCAACACGGTTTAGGGTTTAGGGTTCATGGTTCAGGGTTTCTTTCCTGCCTAAACCCCTAGATACCCGCAGTAATACCTTCAACCCTAAGCCCTGTATGCACACTACGAAATATGATACATAAGACCTCTATTCGGGGGGGGGGGCTGGTAGGGCTCGGAGTGTTTGGAGTTGAGGGATGCTTAGGGTCTGTAATTACATTCTGACTCTCTCTGTCTCTCTCTCTCTCTCTCTCTTCTCTCCCTTCCCGAGAGCAGTAGCGCTGGAGCTGGCCTGTAGCCGAACTTTGCGTAAGCAGCAACAGCCGTGCATGCTCAACCGAGTCGAAGGTGGTGCCGTCAGGTTTGCTCTCAATAGCGGCAGTGCGTCACCCTCACGAAGCCATGAAGGGCATGTCGTCATGGACGGAAGAGCTGCCCGGCATGCCCACATCAAGGCGGCAGACGACCAACAGCTGTCTGATAATATAGGGGCCCATTATAATCATCATAAGGAACCCCAAAAAGTGTAGATAATTATTGAGGCTATACTACCCAAAGGAGCATCTCTTAAGATCGATTTAAAGAAGTGGTCGAAAAAAGGGATTAGAGTATGGTATTCCAGAACCCGGGCCCAGTAAAAGTACATCGGGCTTGAGGTTGCGAGGTTTGCGTATCACACACCACATAGTCAAGCAACCTTGAACCTTGAGTATTTGGACAGGACAGAGACCTTGAACCTTGTGTATATGGACAGGGCAGAACCTACCTTTCTTAGGGCTATTGCCCCATAGCCTCTCTTTCGATGGTCCACGTACTACGAAGCGCTGGCCTGTCATTCCAGGGTCCAGGTAAACCTAAACCCTAAACCCTTAACCCTAAACTCTAAATCCCAACACCCTCAAACCGAAACCCTTAACCTTCAAACCCATAAACCCTCACCCCTAAACCATAAACCCCAGATCCCAAACCTTAAACACGAAAGCCTTAACCCTAACTCCCAAACCCTTAAGAAACCCATACACCCCAAAACCCTAAATCCCAAACCCTAAACACGAAACCCCAAACCCATGGCACCCTCAAGGCTCTGGGGAGTCAAGTGGGCCACAGGTTGCCGAGTCATGGGCTGCCCTGTCAAAATGCACCCTGGTACACACCCGCGCATGGCTTAGGGTTTAGGATTTGGGAATTAGGGTTCAGGGTTAGGGTTTAGGGTTTAGGGTCTGTAAACTCTAAAAGCTCAGTTAAGCCACACGAGCCCTAAACATGGCAGCTTTGAGCCCCGAAGCCCTCAAGCCCGAAAGTCACGAATGTCGAGGAGAGCCTTAACAGAGCTCAAGGCAACAAACACCGTCAAAGCTGCAAAACCTGCGAAACAAACACTCTGCAACCTTCATAAACCTTCATAAACCGTATCCTAAACCCTAAATCCCTAAAGCCTAAACCCTAAAACCTGAAACTCTTTAGCCTAAACCCCTAACCCCTAAACCCCAAAAACCCCGAAGCATCCCGAAACCCTAAACCCCAAACCCCTAAAACCCCTACATCCTGAAGCTTATGCCGCTAAACCCTAAACCTTAAAGCCCCTAAACCCCTAAACCCCAAACCCTCGGGCATCCCTGCCGTTTATCGGCCCGTAGTCAATGATGGCGAGGAGAAAATACACAAAGGCCTCGGCGTCTGATAGGGTGTCGGGCTCCTTTACAAGGTTTCGTTAGATTCCTTTAAAGGGCTCCTTTGTAAGGTCCCTTGAAAGGCTTCTATACGGGTTGCTCTAAGGTAAGTATTTAGGCCCCCATATTCGGGATTCAGATTCCTTTAAAGGTACTATAAGGGCTGCTATAAGGTCGATTATTCCGACCCCCCAATCAGGGTTACGGATTCAGGCTTCATAGTTTAGGTTTCACGAATTAAGATCTAGGAACCCTAAACCCTAAACCCTAAACCTTCGGAGTTAGCACTGACTCTAGGATTTAGGGTTTAGGGTTTCGGATCCAGAGCTTCCTTAACTCATAGGGAGCCTTAGGGGGGTAAGGGGAGGGGGGGTAGGGGGCCTTAATGCCCATAATAAGGCATGGGTTATTTAAGGAAGTATAGTCCCCTAACCCCCCTCCCCCTTACCCCCCTAAGGCTCCCTATGATTAACCCTGAAGAACCTACCTTTTTAGGGTTCCCTATGATGATTTCCTTATATAAGCCCTTAAAAAGGTAGGTTCTTCAGGGTTAAGGTTAAGGTTAAGGTTGGACTTGCAATTGAAGACTGGTTGAAGACGGAGGGTTTCGGAGGATTTACTTTAGGATCCAGCGGTGTCGAGTTTAAGATTCTGTAAGCCTAAACCCCGAAACCCTAGACCTAAGTCTAGAGTCCAGAGTGCTATATGGGTCGTTCTCTAAATTAGGGTCACATGTCGGGTCCTTTTTACAACGGTGCCGTACTATCAGTTTTGGGGACCTAGAAAACGGCCCGAATTCAGCGACCTACCCGTGACATATGAGTTCCGCAAAGCAGACTAAAGTCATAGACCTTGGGGTTCAGGGAACATATGACCCAAACCACCGAATGGGAGATTCCAAAGGCCAACTTACAAACGGCAAAAGAACCCTGCAAGGAACCCTTGAAGGAACCTTCAAAACGACATCCTATGGAACCCTGAGGTAGAGAAAGGGGTTGGCAGGCATGAGGCTTTTGGCTTGCAGACTACTGGGCTTAAGGTTTAGGGTACCATCCACGAGAATTCTAGCACTGCATGCAAGGCTTCAGGGTTCTTGTTAAGGATTTTAACGTTCAAGTTACCATAATAAAGAAACCATGTTGATTACTATGGATCCCTATTACAGTAGAAGCTAAAAAGTTGGAAACCCCGTAGCCTAAATCCTTAAGAGTAATGTAAAGGGAATCCCAGCACTATTTGGCCTTAATCCGGTTTCCAACTTTATGGGGGTTTGCTGTATGGTACCTAAACCCTAAACCCTAAACTCTAAATTAAACTCCTTAACAAGAAACCAGGCTTTGGCTCAAGATTACTCGACGCAAGCCTGACCGAACCCTTACAGAGCCTTTTCAACACCCTGACAGAACGCCTACAAATCTACAAAAGCCGTCAAAGTAGACCCTTACACTTCAGCCCCCCTAAACCCCAAACACTTGCACGTGCCTTAAACGGAACACTTCACGCTTAAGCTCCTAAGATTAAACCTCTTAAAATTGAACCATAATCATAAGACATGCCTCTCAGCTCTATCTCCAGGCTAAGCCGTTCTGGGCTGTCCGGGTCTTTGGCTGCTATGGGTGACCCAGCAATTTCACAGCCTTAACAGCTTGTATACGGCTTTCATAATTACAGGGACTATAAAAGGGCAGTATTGCTAGTAGCTGCTGTTTCTTCAGACCTCTAGATTCGTATCTTACCAGGTTTACCGTGAGAGCTCCTACACGGGGTCGTGTGAGGATTAGGGTTTCGGGTGGTCGCTTTAGTAAATCGTTTGGGGGGCTCCGTTGCATTGCAGTACTTTAAGCAAGGCGTTGTAAGGGATTGCAAGGCTGCGGCTGTCACACCGGTTGTCGATCCGCGATTCACAACCCCCTTCTTTGCGGCTTTGGCGCTTTGCGTTAACTAGCAGAGGTCTAATCTAGTCTAAACTACAAGCCCTCAAACCCTAAACCCTAAACTCCAAACCATACTGTATACTGAAAAGCCAAAGCCCGAATACTACATGCTGCACTGTAAATCCTGAGACTTGCCGAGCCCTGAGACAACCCTCAAAAGGCACCGAAACGATCGAACGGACGTACAAGTCGAAACGGTATCTTAAACCCCTGAACCTAAATCCCTGAACCCTAAACTTTTTTGCTCATGAGAGACTCACCGTCGCAAGAGCCGCGATGCTCCGGAAAAACGACGAAGTGCAGATGCAGAGCCGGAGAACCGGAGGAGTACATGCATTCGGGGTTTTGGGGTTTAGAGGTTTAGGGCTTAAGGCTTACATGCATACAAACGTCCATCCATTCATCCATTCATCCATCCATCCATCCATCCATCCCATTCATCCATCCATCCATCCATCCATCCATCCAGCCAGCCAGCCAGCCAGCCAGCCAGCCATCCATCGATCCATCCATCCGTCCATCCGTGCATGCATGCATGCATGCATACATACGTAGTCGCATACACAATCCGTATATCTACGGAACTGACCTGTGCAAGTACATTTATACGTATCTACCGATGTATACGCATATATATATATATATATATATATGGTCACCCCCCCCCCAGATCTACACCCGCCTCTTCCACACGATTCCCAGAGGTTGCTTCTCTACATTGGACACTACTTATATATGCCGAAAACACCGCAAATAGCGGTACAATNCCCCCCCCCCAGATCTACACCCGCCTCTTCCACACGATTCCCAGAGGTTGCTTCTCTACATTGGACACTACTTATATATGCCGAAAACACCGCAAATAGCGGTACAATCGTGCCTTTCGCCATGTGCATGCAAACAGTGCTGCTACAAGTCGCGGGTTTGATATGTGTATAAATCTGGCGCCGAATCTCGGCCGCAGATTTATGATAGTTTACGTGTTGGANGCAAACAGTGCTGCTACAAGTCGCGGGTTTGATATGTGTATAAATCTGGCGCCGAATCTCGGCCGCAGATTTATGATAGTTTACGTGTTGGAGAAGCTGAAATGCTGGAGGGCGTGCTAGTTTTGTTCATGTAGTACTACAAAACCTCGTGTTTTTTGAGTTTTCTAGTGTTTTATGGTGTGTTATTACACAACAACCGCACATCACCAGCACTGTGTATCTCTTTCGGCGATTGAAGGCTGCGCTCACACATGCTCACATGTCTCACTGCTACACCTGCCAAAACCGGATTCGAAACAGTGTCTGTCACGATTACCAAAACAAGGTCTCCAGCATTTTGCCGGTAACCGTCCACATATTGCACCTGCTAAATCAGTACTCAAACTGCGCTGAGCGGATCTTTCGGGTGAGCGTGGGGCTACCGGGGGTGCGGTTTGTGTGTTTAATGTGAGACCGCAGCAATCCCCCAAAACGGTCGATAATTTGTGTGCCGCTCTTGAATTGATCTGGTCTCCGGTGGGCAACTTGAGGGAGTAAACCTTCGTGTAGTGCGGCTTCACCCATCGAACCTGTAGTGATTTTCACTGTTGTCTGGTTGTCATGTTTGTTACAACAAAATAAAACCCCAAATTATAACATACCAACCGGCCTTCTCATCCACTTTCGCTTTTTTCTTGTGAACCACGTTGCAATGCATCACCCCGGGAGCCTTGAGCTTGTATGCACGGGCGCCATCGCTGTGGAGGACGACCTTCCTGTTGGCAAGATGCTTGGTGGCGATGGGTTTCCACTCCACCTTCCTCATAGCTCCTGGGCCTGGTGCTCGTTTGACGGTTTTTGCGGGATGCAAACGAAACAACTTCAAAGAAGAGGGTCGCCCGCGTTCAACCAAACCTCCCCACTGTTCCCAAACCGTATTCTTGGTGCTTGTCGCTGTGTTGTCCGTGAGCTTTCCCACATCCACTTCGTCCACCTCTACGTCCTCCCACTTGCCTCCGTAACGGATTTCGTTCTCCTTCAACTGCACATAACGAGCTCGAGATGTGTCGACATTGGTGTAGACCCGCTCTACCGCTTTGTGGTCAAGGTCGAGGATGAGATGCGCAGACTGTGAGGAAACGCCTGCAACCGCGCAATGAAGTGCCGCAGCTTGGTGACGAAGATCTGTGATGGAATTCCCGCTGCCCTTGAAAAAGATGGGGTGGAAGTCATGGGCCAAAAGTAGCTTGTTGCATCCACGATGCCCGCATCTGTACCCCCATACTTTCTTGGACTTCGTATACGACAACGAACCCAAAGTGCCATGACCACACCGAGGACAGTCATGACCAGACCAATTGGGAAGGATCTTGTCCTTGACGAGCTTTCTGATGAGATTGCGACCGGTCATTGATAAGAGCGTGTGTAGTGAAAGACCCCACCGATCACGATGACCCCTGTTCTTGGTCGTCAATCCGTGGCGAACATACGGTACTTTGGCATACTGCTTCATGGCTCGATTCTGTACACGGTGTTTTCCACGTTTCGGGGATGGGAATGGTGGCGATTTCATCGCCTTCTTTATGTTTTTTGGCATCTTGCCAAAACCAAAACTCGTGAACAGGCGAACAATCCTAACTTTCGAACTGGTAGAACCATCCAATAAAGCGAACATGACGAACAATGCACACCATGCGACATCATGAACATAGACTGCTTGACGATGCAAAAACTCAGCAGTCTTGACTTTTCATGCTTGTGTGCCGTCGTAATGGTTTGCAAAACTAGCAGGGCTTTCTGGCTGCGCGCCATGTCTCGGAGCATGACTCTAGAAGCTCCACACATTTAGCAAAAACTTATAAAGGACAACATGATTTGATATCAAGAGTTTGCTCCCGCCCTCCGTATCCACGCACTGTAGACTGTACACGTGTGTTACTACCAACACTTATGTACCTTTCTGGTGAGCTTTTCAAGATGTTGTTCTACATGTCATCAACATCCATTCCTTCTTCCTCGTCTTCTGCCGCCGCAAAATCGGGATTTGGTGGCCCCATGGTAGGAGAGCATCGCGGACTGTGCGGTGATGCCGCCTGCGAATAAAGAAAACCCTCATGTTTGGCGTTCGTCCTAATATACACGTTTCATGGGGCTGCATGTTGTATCATGTGGCCTATGTGCTTATGATAAACTGCTTCAGAAATAAACAAATATTGCCTCGACTATCGACTCAGGATTCGGAACTGCTGCACGAGGTGGTTCATCATCGTCCGACACAAGATCAACCAAACCATGCAAAGCGGGCATACGAGGAGGGGATGAGGTCAATTCCTGTTTGACTGCGGCATACGTCTCTGACTTGATCTTCTTCTTAGCAGGCGAGTCCAGGCTGATCGCCCCGTGGCTCGTGCTCGACAATGCACGCTTGAAGGCGACGGGTTCCTGTTTCATACTTTGGGAATAAGAAACATCAGAACCCCCAAAAAGATTCATCCAAACCCCGCTGTCTTCTGAATCGGTTTTGGGGTGGTCTTGCTTTTGGGCCCGGCCCCGGAACGAGCATCATGAGCATCAGCTGGGATTGGGCGGTCCCCAGGCCCAGCATCATGCGCATCAGCGGGGTTTCCGTGCTGGCGCTTTCACCAAAACCGCCTCGCCGGTCCACTTCCGGTTTAGTGTGGTCCAGACCGGGAGGTTTATGGTTAGTCTTATATGATAAAGCCATAAACCCCATAATACACAACAACACCGTCTAAACCAAACCGCATCACAACAGTTCCGCCTTCACCACGGCCGAAGGTTGAAAAGGGAGCCTAATTTCGTAAGCACTGGTGCCACGATCATCTCTGCGACGAACTTCATACGGCATTTTGGGGAAGTTCTCGCCGCGGTTGTCCATGACACTAGCCATCCAAGCTCGTTCCCATTCAACATGTGCGGGATCCGCGGGTGCACGATACCCTTTCCTGTACTGGTTATACTTTGTGCCACTGCTCTGCCGGAGTACTGATTTCGAGTCGTCTAGAGGAATGCGTTCAACCCATACCTGCTTATCTGTAGCGGGTCTGTAGTAGATGTAGTTGTCGGTGAAGACCAACAGACACGTCCTTTTCAGAACCGCGATAATGTCGGAAACTCCGGTCCCCTTCATCCAAGCCGGCTCCAAAATCTCGAGGAACGTCTTATGGCTGACTGAATTGCCCGAACTCCTAGACAACGGCTCTGCTTCCAACTGCAACTCATTGCTGACATAGATCCGCATTTGCCCTTGAGGAAACTTTGCCGCTCCCCACCTTTCCTTCCTGGCGCCATGCTTCTCCTCTGAAGAAATCAAATTCGCAAGCTTCGCGATACCCGGGGCGATTCTCCGATTTCAATTTGAGGGTCCAGTAGCGGGACATGGCCATGGCAACGATGCGGGCCAACGGAGTTTCCACCGACGTTGGGGACACCGTGCATGCCGAGTGCCTTCTCGTTGAAGTGAGGAAAGAATTTCTCGAGGATGTTCAAGACAGTGGGATCGACATCAACCAAGGTGAGGGGGAATTCATCGACGGGAAGTGCGAGGACACCATCCGACATCAAGTTGCGGAGTGCTTCCTTAATGAGTCGTTCTGGCCAATCCTTTACGGGGCTTCCTTCCGTGATTTGTTGCTTTGCAATCCACCTCAACTGCTTGTTGGCATCGGGGGTTCGTGGGCCGTTCTCTTCCCTGTCATCAAATCCAATGTCGATGCCCTCTTCCGAAAGATTCGAGAAAAAGGTGCCTTTGGTGTCACTCTGTGCAATAGCCGCCGTCTGCAATGAGTAGCTACGGATCTGGTAACCGCCCATGTTCTCAAACATGTACTGCAAAGCTTTCTTGATGTTCTTCGCATTCACTCCCCAAGAAACTTGGTGTAGTTCGCCATGACAAAGTTGTTTCGCATATTCTGTCTTGACTTGCTCCTTGAAGATGAAATGTTTCAGGAGGTAAAACTTGTTGCGTGCCGAATTTGGAATAAGGGCCAGCTGCTTCTCAACACCAACGTCGGGGTTCGTTTTGAAGCCGAACGGTTCCGGAAACCTCTGAAATGCACCATCCCTGGCGTAATGATTCAGCTCCTCCTTTTTACTATGTGAGAACTCAACCTCACCAACCACATCGAATGCATGACGAAGCCGGGGTGTAGCCGCTCCAACCGGCTGGATTGGTAAGTGAATAGGCAACACCGGGCCCACGGGAATGTCTACGATGTTAGGCTTTTTCATCTGTCTTATAGTTTGCGAGTTCGTAGCATCGAGAGCATCCTGCAAAGAGATGTCGGCACCGTCTTGATTCATGGCGGGGACCTACACTCAGCAGAAAGATATACAATACTTGATACTCGAGATGAAGCAGCTGGCTCGCAGAAAGATCGGCGACAACAACATCCACAACGGGAATCGATAACGCGGGCGGACATTGAAACCAACATGCAAAAAGAAACACAGGGCTTCCAGGAGATGAGCTAGAAACTACAGCGGTGAGTGTTCTGGACATCACGAAACACTGCAATGCTCAAAAAATTCCAAAATTTCCAACCCTGAAACTCACGAAACACTGCAATGCTCAAAAATTCCCAAAATTCCAAAATTCTGGCATCTATGGCCAGGCCACGGGCAGATTCCTTAAACTTTGAATTTTTTGAGCAGTATAGTGTTTCGTGAGTTTCAGGGCTTGGAAAAGTTGATTTATTTTGAGCATTACAGTGTTTTGTGAGGTTCAGGCCACGAAACACTGCTATGCTCAAGTTTTGTGAGCCTTGAGGCTGTGATATGTTGGTTTTTTTTGAGCATTACAGTGTTTTGTGATGTTCAGGCCACGAAACACTGTAATGCTAAAAAATTCCAAAATTTCCAACCCTGAAACTCACGAAACACTGCAATGCTCAAAATTCCAAAAATTCCAAAATTCTGGCATCTATGGCCAGGCCACGGGCAGATTCCTTCAAACTTTGGAATTTTTTGAGCATTACAGTGTTTCGTGCGTTTCAGGGCTTGGAAAAGTTGATTTTTTTTGAGCATTACACTGTTTTGTGTGGTTCAGGCCACGAAACACTGCTATGCTCAAGTTTTGTGAGCCTTGAGGCTGTGAAATGTTGGTTTTTTTTGAGCATTACAGTGTTTTGTCAGGCTCAGGCCACGAAACACTGTAATGCTCAAAAAAATTCCAAAATTTCCAAACCTGAAACTCACGAAACACTGTAATGCTCACAAAATTCCAAAAATTCCAAAATTCTGGCAACATACCTGCAAGCATACATACATACATACACGAAATTATTTTGTGTGTGTCTGTGTGTCTGTGTGTCTGTGTGTCTGTGTGTCTGTGTGTCTGTGTGTCTGTCACAGACACACAGACACACAGACACACAGACACACAGACACACAGTGTGTGTCTGTGTGTCTGTGTGTCTGTGTGTCTGTGTGTGTGTGTGTGTCTGTGTGTGTGTCTGTGCGTGTCTCTGTGTGTGCGTCTGTGAATGTCCGTGTGTGTGTGTGTGTGTCTGTCTCTGCGCGCTTCTATGTTAGGCAGGACTTAGCATCCATGCACACGCATGGATGCACACGCATGCATGCAAGAACACAAGACGGACATAGAGAAGGACTAGGAACAGACAGATTGAAGGTGCTCTCCTGGCATGCAGCTGCTCCTACGTGACCCTTGCCAGTTTCGACAGGGACTCAATGCTTGTCTAGCGCTTGGGGCTCACCCCAAACACCCTGAACTCCATCTCCTGAGAGCTGTAACCGCATAGTATACCCTGAAACTGGAAACTTTAAATCCTGAAACCAAACTCAAAGCTCTGAACCCTGAAACCTAAAGACCCAAACCCTGAAACTCTAAGCCCAAATCCCATTTTAAATAAATTGACACCCTACACCCTCGACGCCCTAAACTAAACCTTAAATTTATACGACAGTTATACAACCCAACCTTGTGGATCCCTTAAAGGAGCGACAAACCGAAACCTACCAGTATGTGTACCCCAAACCAACCAACCAACCTAGAGCCCACCTCAAACTACCAGAACCTACTTCGAAATAATATGGAGCTTACAGGAACCTCCAAAAAATAGGCTTTGGGAGGTTAAGGTAAACCCCAAAACAGGAAACCCTGAGCTCTGCCCCAAGGGGCAGTTCAATTCGCTCAGAGCATCTCCCGCGGCTTAGCCGTCGAGGAAGAAAAGTGTCAGGGCCCCAAGCTACATCAACATTTTGCAATACAGGGGAACAGTAGTTCGAATAAGGTACCCTAAACCCTAAACCCCTAAACCCCTTTTACGCCTGGACTATGCATATGCCAGGAACCGAGGCGCCGACTGTGCTGTGGACTCGTACCCCTAAACCCCTTAACCCTAAACCCAAAGGTTTTTTTGTTTGGGGGGGGTGATATAGTACACTTACAGAGAACCCAAAGGAATAGCATTCGTTTCCGAGTCTAGAGTTCCCTAAACCCTAAACCCTAAACCCTAGGTTTCGAAATGATATCAGATTTAGGCTCTCGGGTCTTGGTTTGGGGTTTAGGGTTTGGGGTTTAGGGTTTAGGGTTTAGGGTCCATGCATGTGGGAGTGTATATCATAGTAAGGGTTTGCGCCTGAGGGTTCTGGGTTTGGGCTTATTACAAGCCACTTGCGGTTTCTGCCACCATCTACTAGTAGTAGTAGTAGTAGTAGTAGTAGTAGCAGTCGTAGTAGTAGTCATTAGTAGGAGTGGGAGTAGGAGTAGGACCGTAGTAGTACAGTAGTAGCAGCAGCAGTAGTAGCTGTAGCACCAGCAGCAGCAGCAGGAGTCGCAGCAGTAGCAGTAGTAGCAGCAGCAGCAGGAGCAGCAGTAGTAGCTGTCGCAGGAGCAGTAGCAGTTGCAGCAGCAACAAAAGAAGTAGCAGCAGCAACAGCAGCAGCAGCAGGAGCAGGAGCAGGAGCAGGAGCAGGAGCAGGAGCAGGAGCAGCAGGAGCAGCAGGAGCAGCAGGAGCAGGAGCAGGAGCAGGAGCAGGAGCAGGAGCAGGAGCAGGAGCAGGAGCAGGAGCAGGAGCAGGAGCAGGACCAGGACCAGGACCAGGAGCAGGAGCAGGAGCAGGACCAGGACCAGGACCAGGAGCAGTGGCGCTAGCAGTGGCACTAGCAGTAGCAGCAGCAGTAGCAGCAGTGGCAGTAGCAGCAGCAGCAGGAGCAGCAGTAGTAGCAGTCGCAGGAGCAGCAACAGTTGCAGCAGCAACAAAAGAAGTAGCAGCAACAGCAGCAGGAGCAGGAGCAGTGTCGCTAGCAGTGGCACTAGCAGTAGCAGCAGGAGTAGCAGTAACAGCAGAAGCAGCAGTGGCCGTGGCAATCGCAATGGCAATGGCCGTGGCAGTCAGTGGCAGTACGTAGTAGCAACTTGCACGTAGCATCACTCATAGTACGTCTGAGTAGTAGGTGGCACGGTCCTCACGTTGATGTCCTGCCCTGACAAGTTCGCATTCGAGCAAGCCCCCCAGCGGCATTAACCGCTCCTCCGATCCGTCAGCTGATGGCAGGGGGGTCGGTTAAGCATGCAAAGTCTGGGTTCTTGTTAAGTTTTTAAATTCAATTTACCACAATAAGGAAACCGTATAATTTGCTATAGACCCCTATTATGGTAACTTTATTTAGCTTCCCGAATAACAAGAACGCAGTAGTTGCCGGCTCCCATGGGACTCCAAACCCTTAGGCCTGCACGAAGCTTTGCTGCTGCCGGCTAGGGTTTAGGGTTTAAGTTTTAGGGTTTAGGGTGTAAGTTTTAGGGTTTAGTGTCAAAATTCGTGATGGGTAGCCAAGTTCATTGTGGACAAGTACCGTCGGTTCCTCAATCAATCACTATAATGTATTTGCGAATGGACCTCCGTCCATAATTCCAAGTCCTCTGACCTCAGCAGGGGCACCAGATGCTCATGTTCCCATGTCCGATACTGTGAAAACACACGCTGCCCACCCTGCCCCTCAGCAAGATCAACTGTAGGAATACAATATCCCAAAGCGGAAGACCGGGGGGAAGAGGCTTCGCACTATGGGGACCAGAAAACACAATGGTCCGGGTCTGGGAACAGCGTGAAAAAATGGCAATAACAACAATAATAATAATAACGGCCAACTGTAAACGCTGTACTAGCTAAACCCTAAACCCTAAACCCTAAAACCCTAAACCTACACATCACTACCATAACCATAAGGTCCAAACCCTAAACTCACCCGGAACCACTAAGCTCCCTAGACCCTAAACCCTAAATCTTATACAGACCCTAACGAAGGGTCGATCCTGGGGCCTGCATTTGAGGGTGGATCCTGGCACGGTCGATCCTGCAGAACCCTAATCCCTTAACCTTATACCCTAAACCCTCAACCCTAAATCCCCTAAACCCTAAACCCTCCACCCCTTAACTCCTTAACCGAAACCCCTTTAAGGAACCCTTAAATGGAACCCTATAGATCCCTTAGAAACCCCATTAAAAGCCTATAGATTCCTTAAAAGGAGCCCTAAACCCTAAACCCTATAAAATCCCTACAACCCTCAACCCCTTTAAGGAACCCTTACAGGGAACCTTCAAAAGGAACCCTTAAAGGGAACCCTTAAAAGGAACCTTTAACAGGAACCCTACTCGAATTATTATAGTACCCTTGTAGATCCCTTATAGCAGCCCTTATAGATCCCGTTAAGGAACCCTACTTTAATTACCCTAAACCCCAAACCCTAAACCCTGAACCTAAACTCTGAACCCCTAAATCGCGCAATCCCTAAACCCTAAACCCTAACCCCTTTTTAAAGGGAACCCTAAGGCGCCTGAGCAGTTTCAGAGCTCTCGGACATGGCCGTCTCGAGCTCTGGTCTCCTTGGGAGAGGTTGAGAGTTTAAGGTTTCGGGTTCCCTTTAACCCAGACCCCCGGAAGGATCCAAAAAGTAGATCCCTTAATGGGGGTTCCTATAAAGTACCCTTAGTAGTATAGGGCCCCAAATTAGGGGATCTACTTTCTAGATCCTCCCGGGGGTCTNCAGACCCCCGGAAGGATCCAAAAAGTAGATCCCTTAATGGGGGTTCCTATAAAGTACCCTTAGTAGTATAGGGCCCCAAATTAGGGGATCTACTTTCTAGATCCTCCCGGGGGTCTGGGAAAGGGATCCTTAAAGGGGTTCAGGGGTTTTAGGAAAGCTACAGGGGTTCCTCTAAGGGATCTATAGGGGAAGTATCGGGCTTTATGATTTAAGGTTCGGGGTTCAGGGGTTTAGGGATTTTAGGGTTTCGGGGTTTAGGGTTTAGGATTGGAGGTTTAGGGCTCCTTTACAGGGTTCTTTAAAGTCTAAAGGGTTTAGGGTTTGGGGTTCCTCTCAAGCAGCTATAGGGTTCCTATAAGGGATCGATTTGGGTACTATAGAGATTTATGATGTCAGGTTCCTCTCTTTAAAGGGTTCCCTTACAGGGGTTCAGGGGTTTAGGGATTTTAGGGTTGTGGGTTTTGGGGTAGGGTTTAGGATTTAAGGTTTAGGACTCCTTTAACGTAACGGGTTCTTTAAAGTCTGAAGGGTTTAGGGTTTCGGGTTCCTTTGAAAGCTATAGGGGTTCCTGTAAGGGATCTATAGGGGTACCATAGGGATTTATGATTTAAGGTTCCTGTAAAGGAACTAAGGGATCTATAAGGGTAACTGCTAATTATAAGGTTTAGGGTGTCGGGTTTAGGCTTAGGGTTTAGGATTGAGGGTATGAGGCTTTGGCGAAGGGTTTAGGGTTTAGGGATTTCGGGATTTAAGGCTTCGGGATATAGGACATGAAGTTTAGGGTTTCGGGCTTTAGGGAGGGGTTTAAGGCTTTTCGTGGATTTAGTGTGCAAGGTTTGTTGTTTTGGGGGTTTGGGGGTTTGGGCGACATGTATGCTTTAGAACCAACAGCCGTGATTGCTGCGTCCTCGGCGTTCCCGGATACAGCTGCTTTCTGGGTGGTTATCGGGGGTTGAAGCCCCACGCAATTGAAGAGAAGGATGGCCATTGGAAGGCAAAGGGCGACAAAGAGCAGCATGGCAGTGTGCAAACCTCTCCACCATGAGTCTTCCGGGACGAAGTCATTGTGGAAGATCATGCACGCGAACTCCAACTGCACAGCAGCCACGAAGAAGGCAACTATGCACAGCAGGATGAGGATGTTGACTGCCCAATCACAACACCGGCTGGAACGCTTTGCCAGAAAGCAGTATGCAAGTCTGAAAGTCATGAGCAGGATGGACGGTGCCACACAAAGCCACCATGCAAAGCCCCTGGCAAGCTCCTTGGTGACCTCCGTCCCACGATGCCGCGGGTCCTCATACTTCCGCCACTCCGCAGATGCTGTGTCCATGTAAGACCAGGCGACTGGGATGAGAGCTGCCACGCAACGCCTATAGTTGAAGAACTCGGCGGCCAGCTCGTGCATGAGGGTTTCGGAAACCTCTGAACGCACGCGATGCTCGAAGCTTTCGGCGCTACCTTGGGTACCAGATGACCCTTATAAGTAGGGGCCCTATACCCTTATACTATGAATCCCTATACGGTATATGAACCTTAAACCCTTTTAGGGTTCATTCGTCCCTAAGGTACCGAACCACAACTTCAGGCAATGGAGGACCACTTTCCGGTCACAAGCCATCGGCTCGCCGTCTGCGGAGACATGGCCTTTCAGGCAACACAGGCAACCTCAACCCGAACCCCTAAACCATCCCACGAACCCCTAAACCCGAACCCTAAACCCGAGCCCCTAAACCCGAACCCCTAAACCCGAAGCCCGAAACCCCAACCCGTAAACCCTGAGCCCTCAGTCCGGCCTCTTTGGCAACACATGCAGTGGGTGCCCTGCAGAGAAAAGCTTTCCAACTCTGACTTTAGGTCGCCCAGGGTGCGGAAATACTGCCGGTAGGCGGCCACATTCGGATAGAACCTCACTGCTTTAGGGGCCTTCATATGAAAAAACAGGGTTCCTTAATAGTTCCTTTAAGTCCTTACAAGGGTTACCACACCTCGTTACCATAAGGGATTCGTACCTGGGCCTTCATAAATAGGACAGGCTTTTGGGGCTAATTACATGAAGGTTTGGGTTAATTAACGATATTCAGAAATATCGGTAATTATTCACGGCTCCGGAGTAATCTTATGCTTTCTGGATGATGGTAACGTCTTCTCATTGTATCAAACCCGATAATGCGCCTTAACTGGAACCTAGGCCCTAAACCCTGAAACCCTAAAATCGTCAACCCTAAACCCTATAGATCCCTTTTAGGAACCCTATAAAAGCCGACAGATCCCTTTAAAGGAACCCCAAACTCCCTAGACATAAACCCTAAGCGTAACTCGCACCCAAAGGCCCCACGGCGAGAATCACAGCCTGTATGATCCACAACAGAGCTTCATTACGCTCTGGAATGCTTGCCACAGCGAGCGTGAAGCAACAGAGCGCCAGGGTCAGGAGCATGTAGCCTCGGCTTCTGGGCTCCTTTAAGGGATCTAGAGCGGTTTTCGAGGGGTTCTATGAGGGATTTACGGTGTCTCTATAAGGGATCTGGAGGGTTTCTACGAGCTTCTGTTAGGGATTCAGTGACTGTAAGGGGTCTAACAAGGGTTCACGACAGAGTTTTAAGTTTAAGGTTTAGGGCCAGGGGCTTTGATCCCTCTTGAAAAAAGTCCGTATGAGGGTAAGCTGCTGTTCGCACGGGTATCTCGAGAAAGAATCCAAGCTTAGAACAACCATGACAAATCTGACAGATTTCTCCATCGCCCTCCCTTTGAAAAAGCCGCCAACTCATTGACCACCCTACGAATCCCTCAACAGGTCCTGCGACCCCTGCACACGAACCCTATTTTGAAACAGCCGGCTGACCTCCCTTTCGAACCCAGAGACTCCAAAACCCCGTAATTAAGGAATATACCTTGAAATGTAATAGGGATCCGTAACATGAATTAAGGTATATTCCTTAATTAAGGGGTTTTGGATTGGAGTCTCTGGGAACTCCTTTTAGCAAGATCTATCGCCTCAAGCTCGCAGAACTGACACGGAAAGCAGCAGGAAGCTCGTTTATGGCACGCTTTCGCATTCAAAGCTTAGTGTTTAGGGTTTAAGGTGGAACCTGTTTGTGACTCCCCGAAGGCCCCATGAAGTAGCCTTGTAGCCGTGCACAAAGGCTGCCAATGGCCTTAAACGTACCAAGCAAGCCTTTCTTAACACCCAACAACCGGGAATTTTAAAACTCAACCCCCTGCTAAAATCTAAACCCCCTGGCCGAAAAAACATGTTTACGGTTCCCTAATATAAGCTTTATGCATAGTTCCATCGGCAGGCCCTAAACTCTAAACCCCTAAACCCTAAACCCCAAAACCCTAAACCGCAAACCCTAAAACCCCTAACCCTGTTTTTTGGCCACAGGTAGGCCCTAAACCCCTACCCCTACTAAGCTTGCAGGAAGCAGGGTCCCAGGAGGACCGGCCGGGCTGTCAGGTTGGTCTTGGCACCCTCCGGGCGGCTGTACAAATAGGCAGAGAGCTCCTGGGTCTGGGGGATCTATAGGGTTCCCTTAAAGGGATCTCTAGGCTTTTTTATAGGGTTCCTAAAAAGTAAAAAGGGCTCTATAGGCACAAAGGACACTAAGGTGTACTTGTAACCACCTAATATATAATAGGCCAGCAAGTAGAAACGGGTTTTGGGGTAAATTACACCAAAAATTACTATAAGGAACCCCCAATAGAGTATTAGTGATTATTAAGGCCCCCATAGTACTCAACGCACCACCCAGGGACGTAGATGCACCAGAGCCGATGGGTGTAAGTCCTTGGCTGCTGAGTTCATAGGGGTTTAGGGTCTAGGGTTTAGGGCCCAAATAAGTGTACACTTTCAGTTCTTTCAAGGACCATGTTATCCCAACAAGTGTAAAGTGTACTCACTCAGCTACAAAGAGTCGGGTCCCAAAGAACCAGCATCGAGTCTGAGCACTTCAGGAACGCCCCCATGCTGAGAATCCCGGCAGCCTGCCGGTAAAAAGCTCTGTGCTAAGGGTTCTATGAGGCGTTAAGGGTGTTAAGCCCAGGGTTTAGGGTAGACTTTACCCTAAACCCCTAAACCCCAAACCTGAAACCCCTAAACCCCTGAACCCTAAACCCTAAGAGGGTCTAGCCGGCGGTCTCAGGAGCAGGGTTGTCCTTGTGGAAATATTTGGGGGGGGGGNGGGGGGTTGCGGGGAGGAAGGACCATGTCCTCTAGTCCTTTAAAGGAACCCTTTAAACTGGCATATGTTGGCTACTGCCCCCACCCTGAAACAGTCCATATTAGGGGCCATATCAAGGTCTGTATTTTGTACATATGTATATATATATATATATATTTTTTTTTGTTCATATTATCCAACTGTTACAGAGTGGGGGCAGTATCCAAGGTGTATGGACAAATCCGTCACTCTTCGCCAGGGACCTCTAATAGTCCGAATAGGACAAACCTGCTCTCGAGCACTTCTACATAGTAATGTCAGGGTGTCGTGGAGGCTTTCATTCTGTATACATAGAATCCGATAGAACTCCGTACATCTCTAACTATGCATCCATATACCTATCCATCAATCTATCAATCTGCAGATTTCTACCGACTGTCTAACGAGCTGTTTATTTAACTATCTGTACCTATGCATCCATCCATCCATCCATCCATCCATCCTTCCATCCTTCCATCTATCCATCCTTCCATCCTTGCATCCATGCATCCATGCATCCATGCATCCATGCATCCATGCATCCATGCATCCATCCATCCATCCATCCATGCATCCATGCATCCATGCATCCATGCATCCATGCATCCATGCATCCATGCATCCATGCATCCATGCATCCATGCATCCATCCATCCATGCATGTATATGCACATACATACATACATGCATCCATGCATCCATGCATCCATGCATCCATCCATCCATCCATCCATGCATCCATGCATCCATCCATCCATCCATCCATCCATCATCCATCCATCATCCATCCATCCATCCATCCATCCATGCATCCATGCATCCATCCATCCATCCATCCATGCATCCATGCATCCATGCATCCATGCATCCATGCATCCATGCATCCCTGCAGCCATCCATCAATGCATGTATACGTACATACATACATACATACATCCATGCATCCATCCATCCATCCATGCATGTATACGCACATACATACATACATACATCCATGCATCCATGCATCCATGCATCCATGCATGCATGCATCCATGCATCCATGCATCCATCCATCCATGCATNATCCATCCATGCATGTATACGCACATACATACATACATACATCCATGCATCCATGCATCCATGCATCCATGCATGCATGCATCCATGCATCCATGCATCCATCCATCCATGCATGTATATGCACATACATACATACATCCATCCATGCATCCATGCATCCATCCATCCATGCATGTATACGCACATACATACATACATACATCCATGCATCCATGCATCCATGCATCCATGCATGCATGCATCCATGCATCCATGCATCCATCCATCCATGCATNATCCATCCATGCATGTATACGCACATACATACATACATACATCCATGCATCCATGCATCCATGCATCCATGCATGCATGCATCCATGCATCCATGCATCCATCCATCCATGCATGTATACGCACATACATACGTACATACATACATCCATGCATCCATGCATCCATGCATCCATGCATGCATGCATCCATGCATCCATGCATCCATCCATCCATCCATCCATGCATGTATACGCACATACATACATACATACATACATACATGCATCCATGCATCCATGCATCCATGCATGCATGCATCCATGCATCCATGCATCCATCCATCCATGCATGTATATGCACATACATACATACATCCATGCATCCATGCATGCATGCATCCATGCATCCATCCATCCATGCATGTATACGCACATACATACATACATCCATGCATCCATCCATCCATGCATGTATACGCACATACATACATACATGCATCCATGCATCCATCCATCCATGCATGTATACGCACATACATACATACATACATACATACATCCATGCATCCATGCATCCATGCATCCATGCATCCATGCATCCATACATTCATGCATCCATGCATCCATGCATCCATGCATCCATGCATGCATGCATCCATGCATCCATGCATCCATCCATCCATGCATGTATACGCACATACATACATACATACATCCATGCATCCATGCATCCATGCATCCATCCATGCATGTATACGCACATACATACATACATACATGCACATTGTCCACGATGGCTCGCCTTGGGCGTGACCTTCCAGCCGTAGGAGCAGCCTTTGTGGTCGTTGAAGGCATGGACGAAGTAAGTTTCAGAAAACGAGCTTGTGATGTCCCTACACCCTAAGCAATTAAAGGAGCCCGTGCAGGAAACCGTAAAGGAACCGCGCGAAAGGACAAGTTCCGGCTGTTTGCTGTTGATTTCGGAAGACTTGTGCGGGCTGCGCAACCATGTCCAGCCTGTACTTCCAACTCTGGTCTTGACATGAACTCAACTGATACAAACACCCACCGTGAAGTCCGGCAGCCCTCCGCACCGGCGGCATGAACAGGTGTGGCTCGCAACATGCTCGAAAATGAAGACAGTAGCCTTTACCCGAGCTCCAGGCGACAAATCCGCATGCGGGGTGCTCCACTGGAAGGCTCCTTGACTGATGCAGTCTTCAGCAATAACAACAAAAAGTACACATGAAGATGGCAACAGCCACGTTGACAATGCTTCAAAACTGTTCAATCTGGAGAGCTCTATAAACCTTTAAACGCCCCGCCATGATCTCACGACAAGGCATTAGAGCGGTAACTTACCGCAAAGCTCGCAGGGAGAGAGAGCTCTCAGAATCGACATCAACAACTGAACTGCCGTCAGACAGAATCGTACCCCACGCGTTTGGAGGACTTCCATATCGAGGGCGACTGTTAGCAGCAGCACTGACACTAAGCAGAGCAAATTCCAAATGGCGATCACCGATGCCTGAGACAAAGTGACCAAATCAGCGCATGACAAAAAGAGAACCGTGATATTTGCCGAAGCCATCACTGCTGCGACAGGGCACCAGAATACGCGCATAGCAGACACTGTAATAGACACGGAGGCAGCATCAAGCATCAGCTGCAACAGCAGCTGCAATGACGATGTGAGACCTGGAGTCAGAGAGTCGTTGGATAAGCAGTCGCTTCGTGAGGAAGAACAGAAACACCCGACAGGCAGGAGGATAATTCGGTGGCACTTGCGATGACAATTTCGATGATGTTTGAATCTCGAGCAGGCGGCAAAAGCTGCAATGAAGAGCAGGAAGCAGTACCGTGTTGTTCACAAGGACGATCCCACTGGTCAGGCTTCACTGGTTCAATGCCTTTGTCAGCTTCGGACGGTCAGGGCTGAAGCCCGGTCCAAACTGAAGGAACGTGCATTCAGAAACGTCTCTCTGCACAAGCTCTCTTCCAGGTGCACCAAATCCGCAACCCCCCATTCAGCTGGCTCAAAATCCTACACCCTGTGACATGCCTAGGCATGCCATATAATATGTAGATGCTCGACCGATATAACCCGACCATATATCACTGTTACCTTCGCAGTGACCACACCACTAAGATCAAAAGAGAAAGAGCAAGATTAGAAGCCCCGTCCTCCACCACGAACTCCAGACCCCCCTCCTCGAGGGAGTCGAAGGAATCCTTCAAGCAAGAGACTGTTCCAGGTTTGACTCAGGGCTCTCAAAGCTTCAGCGCCAAACCCACGACATGAACAATCCATCCTGAAAATTCCTTGAACTGTAAAAGCGATTTGGAGCAAGGTTCAGGCGAACCACTGGCAACTTCAGTTTTCCGCTGTTCAGGATAATTTAGATGGCCGGACGAAAGGTTGGTGCGTGGCATTGCCAGCACCGACTCGCGATAACAGCAGCATTCGTGGTCGGGGCAGACAGGTGAATTTCAGCAGCACTGCGAGCGGCAGTGGAAGGGAAGGGCGGACATTATTCCACAGGGCACAGGGCCAGCAGCAGGAAATCCTAAGTGCTGAGAAATTGTGGAACCCACATGCGGCCTCCTTGGCGGTCAGTGGCCGAAACTTGAATATCACACCGGAGCTCGTGGTGCGGAGCTCCACCTGGTGGAGGGATTCAGGCCATCTACGGCATTCCCAGGGTTTCGACTTCATGCTGTGCTACTGAGGTCTTGGCGGTACATGTGGCCAAATCTAATCCATTATGTAACGCTGAAGGACCACCCGACCCTGTTCTGGTTAAGTCCTGGACCTGAAATCCTTGAATGTGAGTATCTTCCCGGTTACATGCATGTCCATGTACCGGCTCGTGCTTGCAGTTGCATGTCACTTTGCCGACAGAATATTTCACTAAATGCACACCTGCTGCATGTTTGGCCGTTGTCCTGAAATGCTATCCCCTCACACCGCCAACGCAGTTCTTGCATCGGATCATGTCATGCTCCATTGCTACCGTAGACATCCGCACATCTTTCCCACATACAGGTGGGCACCATCTTAAGCCTATCCGAGCACGAATATGAACATAGGTGTCTGCGTGTGCATGTATGTATGTATGTATGCATGCATGGATGCATAGATGTATGTGCGGGAGGTACGTAATGTGAACAGACATCTGTATATGCCCCTTCAGAGAGCGTATCCTTAAGATCAGCAAACCACAATGCGAATATAAGATGCAGACATACTTAAAACCAATATATACATACATACCTACAATCACAGATGCATAGTTCACAGACGCGGCGCATTCAATCCGCAATCGACCCACAATTCCCCAACCAGGCTCCCAACCGGTGTCTTTACCTTGGGCAGGTTGCTTTTGCGTTTGAGGGCCTCCTCTCTCATCCTTGTGCTCTACACGTGCTCATACAGTGGTTCTGGGTTGCGGCATGGTGCTTTGATACGTGCTCAGTACATCTTCTCAGCGAGGGTGAGCCGACTGCGGTCATGACCCTGAGCCTCAAACACCAAACACAGGGGGTCTTCGCGAAGCACTTTTGCAATGACGGGAAATACAAGTTAAAAAACAGGATAAGTTGGACGCAGAAAGTGCTGTGGGCTTCATGAGGTACTGCACAGCAACCGCTTGAAAGGACTCCTTCTGCGGTTTGTACATCGCCACGACGTGTGTTTAGCTTCGCAGAGCTGAAGTATAGGTACCGCTGGTGCTACTGCTACTGCTACTGATACTTTTGACTTTGACTTTGCATCGCTGCTACTGCTACTGCTACTGCTACTGCCACTGCTACTGCTACTGCTACTGCTACTGCTACTGCTACTGCTACTCCTCCTCCTACTCCTACTCCTACTCCTACTACTACTACTACTACTAGTACTACTACTAGTACTACTACTACTACTACTACTACTACTACTACTACTGCTCCAAACTAAAAACAACAAGTGCTTATCTCAGGGGGCTTTCTTGGAGAGTGAAGCCCAGTTGCTCGCTGGATACCCCGACTGCTTCGACAAAACTGAAATCTGCTGCGCCTACGGCGCTTGGCCTGTGCTGATATCTTTACAAACGATATCATGCTCAGAGCTCCTCTTCATCTCTCTTCCCCAATGCGTCTGGTCCGCTCGGGGAGCTGAGCTAATGTCGAAACACTGGAGGCATTTGCTGATGCCGAATGACTCCATAATTGAAGGACTGCGGGACTTTGAAGGAGGGTTCTTGGTTCTCGGGGTAGCAGTATGCATCAAGCAGGGTTGATGGAGCGTGTAGGGCTTCAAGCGGTTTCTTCAAGGATTGATAGTAGCAACACTTACTGCTATTACTCCTTAAACCCTTTTAATTTTTAGCATCACTACTTCATTTTCGCTGTTATGACTGGGATCCTGAGCTCGGATTTCTGAGAGATCTTTGAGAAGTCCCCAAATGCTGTCCATGTGGCGCCCTGGCGCATGGCGCTTTTGCCTGGCTTGTCGGGACATTGCGGAACACGGGTACTGTAGATGGGTTTATAAACGGAGCATGCTTGCTCCTACTTACACTCCTCTGCTGAAGTGTGGGATTCACACAGTTTTCGATCACACGTGCTAGTCGATCCCGACACAAAACGTTGCAAATAAATTCTTAAATGATAACCGAGTGTAGTATGGCACAGTACAGCGTAGTATAGCACAGCGTGTTGTAGGACATGTGCTGCTGCATTACTACAATGCTCCCTGACAAAACGGCAAGTACCAGACTGAGGTTAACAAGTCTCACACCACCTACCATTGGGCTAAGCCAAGTTATTCATCACATCCGGTCCTCGTATATTGCATGATGCGTGTGATCCGTAATCCGGAAAGCACAGCAACCACACACCCAAAGTGAACTTATCCCGAAGCCGTCGGAATGCAACCGAGACGCAACAAGCTATGCCCGCAAAGCTAAAGCGCAAAGTCCTAAACTCTGAAACCCTAAACGCGACGGCTGGAAAAGAACTTGCTCTAGACCCTCAAACTGCTAAACCCTGAACTGTAAGCCCCAAAACTCATAAACTCCAACATACCTCAGGACCTAACGCTCTTCAACTCCTAGACCCTCGAGCCGCTTGAGACCAAAAACCCTACACCAAACTCCTACAAAACCCTATGCCCGGATGCCCTGAGCCGTGGATACGCCTGGCCCGAAGAACTCATCGGCCCACTGCTGCACGAAAAACCTGAAGAACACCATCACAACAATGTGATACTACCGCTACTTACACTGCTCTGGTCATCACAAAAACCGTAGCACAAACACTAATAGTCATAATATGACTGCGAAAAATAACAATACCGAAAGTAATTACCACTACTACTACTACTACTACGACGACTACCACTAATCGTACAAACATTACCAAGAACGAAAAAACAAAACAAACGCAGACTAATCGTAATAACCGTAATGAGCAGCAACAATAACCATAGCCCTTTCCACATACTGTGAAAGTACTAACATCTTGAGACCAATAGAATGAAAATTAGAAATACCGATAATATTAAGCGTCATCACACTAGACTGCACAAAGAGAACCTTTTAATGATAGTGATAACGCTATCATGATAACAGTAGGAAACACCATACTAAAACTCAATAACATTCAGATAATAGCAAAACTGATAATAGCAATGGTGACAACCATAATGTTATTACCATAGCTTAATATACATAATATTGCAAGAATATTAGTAGCAATGGTAACACTCTTACCCATAGTGATAGTAATGGTACTGGAAACAGTATGCAGTAGTTGCCATAGTAATGGCAATATGAAACGTAAGGGGCTCGTAATCGAAGTCGCTAACGTAATCGTAATAACCGATGCAAAAATCCACTATAACCATGGTCGTCACAACTGTTAGATGATCAGCACAATAACAAAAATACAGTAGTGCAGTAGCAGTACGCGTGGGAATCGTACTACTGCAACAACAACAACAATTAATATTAATCACTACTACCATTACAGCAACAGCAACAACACCAAATACTACTACAACTACAACTAAAACTACAACAGCAACTACTACTGCTGCTACTGCGGCTGCTACTACTACAACTACACTACGACGGACGACGACTACCACTGCTACTATTGGTATCAATAGCAACATTCGTATTCATAACAATAGCACTATTAATAGTTATAACAACACCATCACTATCACCATCACCATCACCATCATCATCATACGGTTAACAAAAACAAAAACGCGATAATCATGGTAACGATAATGAACACAAGCACAGTGAGAACAACAACAAACATATCGATGCAAAGCTGCCGATGCATGGCTTCCGTCGGGCCGCCGACACTTTCCTCCCCCGTGAATGACTTTACCATCCGAGAGCCGCCAAACACACAAACAAACAACCACCTCCAACTTCCATGTGCTGGTATCCTCCCAACACCCCGAAACCCTAAACCCGAAAGGAACTGTGAAGCGTCGGGTCTTCCAAACATTCCAGTTAGCAGAACTGATCCATACACCGCAATTGCGTAAGGTCCCCTGTGCATACTCGTATTAATATGATTACTATCAGGATGATTAGTGTGATTCTGATAATAATATGATTACTATTAATTATGATTTGTTAGTATTGCTTTTATTCCAAGTAAGCCCCCGTTTCGAAGTTCAACCCGCGACGGACTTCTGGAGTCCTGACACAGCTTTGGCCACGTCATCTATCTCAGCACGCCAAACTTCAGGACCGATAAACGGCAAGAGCCTTGGACATCGAACGCAGGCTTAGGATGTGCTCCAAACTTGGGTGTCTGCCCTTCGATATGACCCTTCCCCTGTAGAAAGTTGGGCATCGGCTTTGACCTGTTTGGCATGTGTTCCGCTCAAGTCTTCATGATGATAGGTTCCTCAGCTTCAAAGCTATCTTTCATGCTCTCTCACACACAACATCCTTGCAGAGTAATGCACCAATAATAAGAGTAAACACAATGTGCTACAATTACCCAGGAACGATGTCCATGACTCTGTCCAGAATCCCGACAATCTCTCGTGCTTGGTTGTTTTTGTTCAAAAATCTTAGAAAGGGTATGATACAACAAAGTTGAGAGCCTCGGTACGTACTCTCAAGCCTTTGGTCACAACTCAAAACCCTAAACTAAGCCCTAAACGGCAAACCCCAAAACCCAACTGCGGCAAAACGGCGCTGCGTTTGTGCCGGCGGGTACTGCCCAAAGTCTAACGCCGGAGTCCGTGGACTGTTGGTGGTAGCACGGAGCTGCAATTACGCTTGTGAAAATCATGATGATGATGATGATGGTGCTCATTGTTATTTTCATAGCTATTATGATTTATGGCTATTGTAATGATTTTTGTTGCTACGTTTTTGGTGGCCGATGCCTCCAAACAGTGTCAACTCACAGTCAACGTGTAAAAACCAAGCTTCGAGGCCTTCCGAGAGCTCGTAAAACGACATGCAAGGGTCGGGCGGCCATTCTGGGCCTCAGGGTGCAGATTGTGCAGGTTAGGAGCCTTAAGAAGAGGGCTTGGGGCCCATGATACTAGAACGACAAGAGGAGCCCTAAGTAATAGTAGAACTAATTCCTTTTGTCGCAGGGGCTTCAACAGCTCCTTACCCAAAACCCGGAACTCCAACATCCCTGACAGCAGAGGTTCCCACAGCTCCTCCCAAGCAGCGGCTGCCCCTCCTGGAGCCTCGTGGCTGGGACTCGGATTCGAGAGTGGGAGAGCTATGGATTAGGGGACTCGGTAAGCAAGGGCGTACTTTAAATCCGGCTTTTTCGTAACCATAAGTATAGTTAGTAACCTTTTTCACCCCTTTACCTTACTTACTGAGCCCCATGTTTTCAAGAAAGTAGGTGTGAAGCTTCACATGGTCGGCCATGGGTTTATAATTCGCGGCCTGCGATCGAATTATTCCCAAACTCTCTGGCGGCCACAGCCACAAGCAACTGCCGGGTGCATCACCGAGTATTTGGGAGAAGATCTTATTGCAGGCGCTAAGAATCCTTCAACGTAACGTGCTAGTCTCTGCAAGTAGCATGTTCCCGGGAGACCGCCCTACCCACCAATGCAGGGGCCTTGATAATTACCTATATTATTTTGGGGGTTCCTTAATATCCGCCGACCCCTGCGGGGCGGCGCCCAGAAGTATGAATTGAGTTTGCGTCACTTTCGCTTTGTTTGTGGTGGTATGCAAGGAAGTCAACAACGAAGTCACCAACCGCAGCCGCAGCAGCGCAGAAACTACAGCAGCAACAAGGCGCTCTCTGCAGAC
>BGNK01003660.1:0-67010 GCA_003297005.1 Symbiodinium sp. clade A Y106 | reverse complement strand
CTCTCCCATGTACAGCTGGCATCTTTGTTTTTGATGTTTAGAAGATGTTGCACTTCAGGTTTTGGGAGTGTTTAAACCTTCTTGGCAGCACCTGCGTGTTCCACGGTATTTACAGTGTTTTCGTACTATCCGACCACCTGTGGTTTGGCAGTTTCTTCCCCGTCAAATCCGCAACTCCAGTTGCTGTCGCAGTTTTGGGGCTTGAGCCTCTGCAACTTCACCGGTTGTGACAGCTGACGCAAATGAGCCTCGGGAACTTATGCAACTGTCACAGATAGGGAGCCNGTTAGTAGTTAGTAGTTAGCAGTTAGTAGTTAGTAGTTAGTAGTTAGTAGTTAGTAGTTAGTAGTAGTAGTAGTAGTAGTAGTAGTAGTAGTCGTAGTAGTCGTAGTAGTCGTAGTAGTAGTAGTAGTAGCTAGTAGTAGTAGTAGTAGTAGTAGTAGTAGTAGTAGTAGTAAGCAGTGGCAGTAGCAGTATCAGTAGCACTAGCAGTAGCAGTAGCAGTAGTAGTAGTAGTAGTAATAAGAATTAGAACAGTAACAGTAGTAGCAGTAGTAGTAGCAGTAGTAGTAGCAGTAGTAGTAGCAATAGTAGTAGCAGTAGTATAGCAGTAGTAGTAGCAGCAGCAGGAGTAGTAGTAGAGTAGTGGTAGTATAGTAGTAGTAAGTAGTAGTCGTACTTGGTACTTGTTGTTGCGGCTTTGGCTGTTGCAGTGCTGGTCGTCGTCCTCGGAGTTGTTATGGTGGTGGTAATTAGTCGTAGTAGTAGCAGCAGCAGAAGAAGAGGGAGCGTGGTAATGTCGCAGCGGTACTGATGGTACTCGTACTGGTGCAACCACAGCTACGAATTGAAGCAGCAAGCAGCTAGCAGTAGGATACTCATCAGGAGTAGTTCGATCGTTCGTTGCAGCAGCAGGCTTCGCATTAAGGCTTAGTGTTTCGGTTCTCCACTTGAGTTTCTGTTGCCAGAACGGTGTCCGTTGCGAATCTCACTGATCGTGCTCTGCTGGCATTGCTTTTGGTGTTGATTCTTTTTCCTGGCTTTGTTTGTTGTTGCTCGTGGGCTTATTGCTGCCGACATGACTCTCAGTGTGAGTTTTCTTCATGTGGTGGCCGTTGTCGCCCCATTGAGTTTTACCATCGACCATGCACGCACGCACGCACACGCATACACATACAGTGCATATACACAGACTTGCATGTACATGCACAGATTACCATTCACGCTCACACATGTATACACATACGTGCCTACAGGTGCATACACCTATATACATAAAACGACTTCGGTAGGCATCTGCACACACAGATAGATATGCACGTGTATAAATGTATGTGTATATAACATACAATGTACATATATACACACACACACATATGTGGCTGCTCCCCTTGCTGCCGCTGCTGTTGCCATTTCGAAGGTTATAGCCCAAGCTATTCGAGGTTTCCTTTGCACAGCACTGGCACACATGCCAGGATGAATCCAATCACGACACCGGTGTGGACAGAGCGAAGCAGGTGCGTGACCACTTTTCTTCGTTGTAGTAGCAAGACAACAACGTGCAGAACCATTACAATAAGAGCAACCATAATTCTGTTTGGAAGTGTGGTAGTAACCGAACAGAACGGAGCAACGGTTGTAGCAACATCAGCAAGTACCCACGGTACGGATTGCACCAACCCCAGTCGTCGCAGGAGGCAGCGCAGTCATAGGTGGGGTTGAAAAGTAAGCTTAGAAGTCGGATTGGCAGATCTGAAAATTCTAGCAATGCGCAAGATAGTGTTCCAATCGACTTGGGGATTGTACAACAGTCACTGTAGGACTATCAGCAGAGCAGCTTTCAGTGACAAATACTTTCGGAAAGGCCTGCCAGCTCAGCTAATTATGTAGTCAGTCAGTCCCATGAAGGCCGAGCTCTTTCCAGCACAGCCAGCAGTAGCGCATTTGCAACGATTTCTTCAGTGGAGAGCACGACGAATGCACCGAGTCCATTCTTTCAGCCAAACGTCGGACGAAGGCCTTCGAGGAGGAGAAAGCCAGGAAAGCAGCAGCTTTGGAACGGGCCCGCAGGCGGAAAGCCTGACTTGGCGTCAGTTTCGGAGATCAGAGCCACCGCGAGTGCCCTCCTTCGATGAGGGCTAATCAGTGAACTCGGACCTGAAGTTCTAAAGTACACTAGCGGAGTCAGCTTCTAGTCTGTCCAGTCAAAGAACTTCTGAAGCGAGAGACCTCGTTTGGTGGAGTCCGAGATGCGAGAGTGTGGAACAGACTGAACAGGGCAAGGGCCGCCGAGAGCAGCCAGCCGAACAGAGTGGAGCCACCGCAGGACGCTGCTTGACTTTCTGCTTTGATGCATGCAACATCAGAAAAGCTGTTAGATGTTTGATGCCTACATGACATGGCCAGGACAATGGTGCCAAGAACGATGTGGGTATGGACCGGGCTAGACAGGCTTCGGCATTTCTTGGGAGATCTTCAGGCTGAGTGCTTCGATACAGTAGCAATGCTGTTGTTGTAACTGTTGATCTTGCGTCCGCTTGCTGCCACGCAGCACGGACCCGCCCAGAATGATCAGAATAGACCAGGCGTCACGTGTGCACGATTGTGCACGTATGCGAACATGTCTTATCCCCACTACTTGTTACCATCTCGGACATCAATCAGGGACCCAAAAAGGACGTTAAGCATAAGCATTTTATCGGGATATCCCTAGCTTGTGGGGCTTCCTTGTAAGGGGCCCTAATCAAGCCTGTCCAAGCGTGGCCTTCGCGCCGTCTTCGTCTCAGGCTTTCGAGGAGGAGAAGGCTCGCAAAGCAGCCGCACTGGAGCGCGCCAGGAGGCTCCTGGCAGTTTTCGCTTATGAGTTGAAGCATGGGTCTGGAGTTTCCGGGTTTAGGGTTTACTGTTTTGAAGGGGGCCAGGAGGCGTGTTTCTTTCGGTCTGTTAGGATGCTTCCCTGTTGTCAGGGCTCGCAGATTGGGGTAATTTCTGGTTGAGATATCAGGATACGGGGCTGTTAGGGCTCTTGTGGATCACTTTTGCGACAACGCGATTCTCTGTTTGTTGGGTTTATTAGCGCTCGCTTCAGGGGCTTATAGTTGAAGGTTCAAGGCTGGGGCAGCGGAGTTACTTGATATAACAGCCGGCTCTTCCACCCTCTTAACCTTATCGTCTGGTAACCTGTGTAGCCTTTGGAACCTGTATGAGAAGCTCTCCATTTCTGTACCTTTACAAATCCTTAAAGCCTTTGGATATTGCACCCTTCGTCTGACATCCCGTCTGACTTCGTGACCTTCAAGGGCAGAAGCAATTCTATCTCTTCTTCTCATGGAAGAGCCTGAGCCCATAAACGGCCATAAACTCGACCCCTCCAGCGTATGCTGCGCGTGAGTAGTGCGGAATCTCATGGTTACTTGCGCACTTCTAGGCTAGTTGAGGTTCTGTTGGTTCTGAAGCTGGATTTCCATGTTCTGCCTCTGTGCAGTCGCGCCAGTCGAAGTCTTCCGTGCCTGAGAATCGAAACTTAGCGATTTGCCCCAAATTCGAAGTTTGGGCACAGGGCCTCCGCCGAGAACCAGGGAGCCACGGCCCAGGCGACGGCGGTGTGGGTGGGGAGCGGGTTCTGATGCTGCTTAGCTGGCTCTTATTGCGACAACGCAAGTCTCAATGATCATGCCTGCTTAACCGTTTGGCTTAATCGCTATGAAATGTGGAAGAAGCTTGTGCTCTACGTTTTGTGCACGTCCTCTGGAACCGTTGCGTGGCGCACGTGACCACCGTGAGGGAGTCGCGGATGAAGTCGTATCAACGTCATCGAATGCTTCCGGGTTTTACAGGCACATACTGTACCATGAGGCGTTTGAAGCAGGACACAAGTCCAAGCCGTACTGCACCGTGTTCATGCACATTCATGCACGGCTGTCGATGTATCGTCTTGCCACATCTGCACATTCAACCAGACCAACAACATCTCTCTTGCTATTGAAGGACACTCGCCAAGGGGCCGCTGCAGGAATGGATCGCGCCAAGCAGGCGATCTCTGCACTGCAAATGTTCGCAGAGCGCTAGTCGCCGAGGAACTCAGTCAGCAGGCTCTCGGGAGGTTTTCTGCGGTCTCAATCCCTCAAAGTCCCGACTCCTAAACTCCAATCTCTTTCGAAGGCTTTCGAGCAGGAGAAGGCCAGGAAGGCAGCGGCACTGGAACGGGCCCCTCGGCTGATTGGAATGTGGCACATGCTGGGCGCAGGAGGACAAGCGCCATAGCAACGTAAGTACTGGTGCAGGCATGTAAACTTCCCGCGCACACACACACACGCACATACAAACATGTACCTTATCTATATTATATATATATATACATATATTTATGTTATACTTAGAAAACTAAATAAATATGAACAAATAAAAATATAAGTATATATATATGTCTTGTCAGAAGTGAGTGTGTATATTTTTATGTACACATACATAGACATACATATATATATAGATAGATACACGTACATGCATGCATGCACGCATGTGTGCTGTTTACCATGCGATACATATGGGCAGAAAGGGCAGGGAGAGATAGATGGTGATAGGGACAGAGGACGAGGCCCGATTAGGGTTGAATCAGTATGCAGGGTCGGGGGATCAACGACAGCCGGACAGGCTCCCGTTGTTACCTTGCCTACAGCGGGTGAGGGCTTTCGTGGATAAGCCCAAAACCTCTTCCCTGAGGGTTCAAACGGGGGCTGGGGCGCCTAAGGCGCGGGTCTTGTGACAGTCAGATTCTGAACCTCGGGGCAGGAACACAGGAATAGCAACAGGGATGCATATACCAAGGGATATGTCTTAACTTACATGCATGTTTTGAAAAACCAAGTCTGAAGGAGACATTCATCAGTCCTACTCCCTAACAGATGAGGCCCGCGCGAGGGTGCGGGAAGCCGGCCAGGCAGATCCATCGGAAGGCCGGTTTAGGGTTTAGGGATCCGGGCGAGAGAACCCTGCTGCAAAAGGGAACTTCAGCTTTCGGCCCCTCCGATGGCAGTTCTGATTGCTAACTACCGCCTACATGCGTCCCTCTCGCTTCTGCCTGCAATGGAACTTGGTGTCGTTGTGCCCATGACTGTTCATGGTTGTAGTGATGGTCATGATGCTCGTGGTGCTTGTAATGCTAGTCAGATTGACGGTGGCCACGGTTGCGATGGTCGGAATGGTTTTCCTGCGTCGGATGATTCGCTTGCCTAGCCACATGTTTCTTGAAATCAGGATTGTTTCGGCCATGGGTACTGGAAATTGAGGCGCTCACGTATAGAATATAGGTGCCAGTGTCCCTTATGATTGAACTCCCCTAAAGTTAAAGTAGTCGAGAAACATGTCCTCGCAGGTAACTGGTCTCCGTGTGTCCTGCAAACACACCAACGAAGGGATCATATACCGTACTGGTTAGCACGACTTGGCGATGTGGTTTCCACTTTTCGTGTGAGAAGCTTGTCTTGGGCAGGCCAGTCCAAGGAGGAGGAGGCTCCACCGGACTCCAGCATCGAGAAGGCAAAGATGTTGCAGCACGGCTATTTGCAACACAGCCGTTCGAAGTCCGCTCATGTGCTTACCATCCAAGTGACTTTGCTGGAAGGCTCGGAAGGCTTTCGCCGACGAGAAAGCTCGCAAGGCCTTTGTCTTGAGCCCGCTTCAGATGACTTTTCGGGAGATGCACAGCATCAGCCTGAACGCTCGATATTCTTCAAGCCTTGGCTGCATGATGAGAAGGCTGCAGCGCTGGACAAAGCCCGGGCAGCCCGCGCTGCAGCACAGGGCCAGGCAGACTGAGCTGCGACAGATTCAGGTCGTCGTCGTCGTGCTGGCAACGGTAGTGGCATCCTGGTAGTAGTGGTAGTGGTAGTGGCGGTAGCAGTAGCCGTAGTCGTAGTAGTAGTAGTAGTCGTCGTCGTCGTGGTAGCAGCAGCAGCAGCAGCAGTAGCAGAGCAGTAGCAGCAGTAGCAGTAGCAGCAGCAGTAGTAGCAGCAGCAGTAGTAGGAGTAGGACCAGCAGTTGCAGCACCTAGCATGTTCGGATACTAGCATCGGCAATGGTTGGCACACATGCATGAGCTGCAGGCTGCGTATTTCCCTTAAGGCTTCGCACTTTGTGGGCCATGACGTTGGTTCCCGTTGTCAGTGCCCCGACGTTTACGACTTTCTTTTTTGTGTCCCCGGCATATCAGGATGGATCCAACCACGACGGCGGTGTGGACAGAGCGAAGCAGGTGGACAACAGAGGTAATGTTCATCCCACTGCTTGAGCATGCAATAAAAGCACCCACCGTTATCATCCGAGCAACATCGGCGTTGGGGCGGCAGGAAGGAT
Source organism: Symbiodinium sp. clade A Y106 (assembly GCA_003297005.1). NCBI lineage: Eukaryota > Dinophyceae > Suessiales > Symbiodiniaceae > Symbiodinium > Symbiodinium sp. clade A. The sequence continues at coordinate 60,656 of BGNK01003660.1, read as the reverse complement.
CCTTAGCTATCACTTAACTATAAGACTACTATAAGACTGAAGAACCGCTTGCCGAAAGACATTCCATCTCAGTCAGTCCCACGAAACCCACCTGCCAGATTCTCGAGGTTGGTTGACTCGAAGATTGTTGCCAGCACCAGCACTGCACCCTTGAAAATCGTGGAAGATCTTCTCAGCCGATCCGGTAATCTGGGCATTAAGCATACAATGTACAACCTGTCAGTACGTCTGTGTACAGCCAACACCGTTCACTCAACTCACGAAGGCCTTCGAGGAGGAGAAAGCCAGGAAAGCAGCAGCTTTGGACCGCGCCCGGAGGCAGGAAGCTTGTCTTGGGGGATCAGGGCACAGTCGAGCCTTCACCTCAAGTGCCCTGTGTTGCAAAATTGCGCGAGGGCGGCCGCCGAGAACGGCCACCCCAGCCGTGGCACAGAAGTGCAGCAGGACAGTGCTTGGCCTTTGTTGTCTCGCATGGGTGGGGTGCATTACCGTGAAATGTTGGTGCTCGCATGACCAGGACTTGAGCGCCAAGGGCGGTTTGGGCATGGACCGTGCAAGACAGGCTTCGGCGTTTGTAGGAAGATTGGTATATCAGTACGAAAAGAAGGCTACGAGCACACACTGCTTTCACGATCGATTGCCTCATGACTTACACATCTAAGATGGTGCAAAGAAGCTCGCTCATGCTTCGGTATACCTTCAGTACCTAGGCCCACGTTGTTTTGCCCTGTTTCCGTTTGCCCACCAACCCCAAAGCCCCCTAAACCCTGGCAAAAAAGCCCTAAACCCTCAACCCAAAGCCCTGTACCTCAAGCCCTTTTCATTTCAGGCCTTTGAGGAGGAGAAGGCTCGCAAAGCAGCTGCACTGGAGCGCGCCAGGAGGCTCCTGGCAGTTTTCGCTTGTGATGTTGAAGCAAGGGTCTGGAGTTTTTTTTTGGGGGGGTTTAGGGTTTACTGTTTTGAAGGGGGATTCCGATGTCAGGGTGCTGCATCTTGTGGGGCTTTTGTGGATTTCAATCACTCGTGATTGCTTGCAATGCTGGGCTTTGGGCCTACTCTTGTGTATTCGAGAGTGACATCCCGTCGAGAAAGGTGCAACCCAGTCTTTCTTCCACATGGAAGGGCTCTAGACTCTAAACCTAAACATCTTTTGGCTTGTTCCGAGTTGTGAGAGCGTGAACCCCTACTTTAAGCCCCAAGGCCTATGCCTTCCCCTAATCTTGAAGTTTCTTCTCAGGGCCTCCACCGAGAGCCAGGGAGCCATGCCCCAGGTGTGGCTGGGGAGAGGGTTCTGCAAAGCCTGATTTATGGGTCTCGGGTTCAGGAGGATGTCAGGGCTCAGGTTTACGGCGTCTTCTTATTACATCACCGCTGCAAACAACAACAACAACAACAACAACCACCACGACCACAACCACAGCCGAAAGCACAAGCAAACGCACCAGCAGCAGCAGCTGCAGCTACTAAACTGCTCCTCCTCTTCCTGTTGCTGCTGCCGCTACTTTCGCTACTGCCGCTACTACTGCTACTATTGATACTGCTACTACTGCTACTACTACTACTACTACTACTACTACTACTGCTGCTACGACTACTACTACCACTACCACTACCACTACAACTACCACTACCACGACGACGACTACTATTTCAGCAGCCGCAACACAAGCCACAGCAAACAACAACACCAACAACAACCAAAACAACAAAAGCGAGAACAATGACAAGAACACGAACAAGAAGAATAAGAAGGCAAACAAGAGCAACATAACAATGAAACACAGGATAAACAACAACGTCGGCGACGAGAACGACGACAGCAATGACAACGACGACAAAGCTAACACCAGCAGCAGTAACAACAACAACAGCAACACCAGCAGCAACGACAACACCAACACCACCAACACAAACACCACCAACACCAACAGCGCCAACAGCACCAACACCATCAGCTGCAACACCAACACCATCAACACAGCAGCAGCCAGCAGCACCAGCAACAACAACAAGAACACAAGCAGCAGCAGGAACAGCACCGATAACCTTGCTTGTTCGATATTCTATACTGTAAAGATTCGGATTAATCCTGAGATCTATGCTGCTTTATCCGAATGCTCTGGCTGCAGGAAATACATGCGCATACTAGAAGGACACAGAGTGAAGCGTACGTCTCGTTGACGCAGGCCCGTAAAGTGTTGTGCATGTGATGTGAGTCTTTCACGAAGGACACTCGGCAAGCGGCTGGAGGTATGGATCGCGCCAAGCAGGCCTGCAAAGGGAATTCGGGAAAGTTTGCCGAAGTGATAGTCAGTCGCGACGGTAGCTCGCACTCGCCACCGAACCCTAAAAAGGCCTGCTGCCTTCGACCTTATAGTATTTGTTATGGTACACGATTGCAAATTCGAGTATAGTTATTCTGGTACGTTATGGCATATCATCAAAGTACATGTAGTAAAGTTTGCAAGCCCCCTACAGTAGGATTGCTCCGACATCCCTGAAGGCTTTCGAGCAGGAGAAGGCGAGGAAAGCAGCCGCTTTGGAACGGGCCGCTCACCAATGACACCATTTCATCATCACATCAACAACGTCGCCACAAAAAGGCTTAAACACGCAGATTTGGAGCTTCGGGCTTCAGGTTGGAATTCGGGTGTCCTCCTCTCTGCATTTGTACCGACGGTTCACTGCATCAATACGGCTACAGGCACTTAAAACCGCTTTGTGATTCTGTCTCTACATGCCTTTACACATCTATGTATCCATGAACCTGCGTAGATGCATGGAGAAACTTCTGACCACTCTGCACCACCACATCGTCTACATCTTACGCACCTAACCTAACTCCTAGATAAAGTGCAGCTAGCATTGCCTGGGCGACTCGCCCCCCAATAACACCAGCCAATTAGTCCAAAGTTGATGCTTTAGGGGCTCAGGGGCGAATTAGGAGTTTAGCAGACCAATGACACTAAGTCTTTAAGTAATGATTACTGCCAGCTTGAAGCTTTTGGGGTTTGGGGATTTAGGATTAAGCGAGCAGGAGCTGCAGGACCCTGTTAACGGTTAACGAAAGCTCAGCAAAACCCAGAATCAGCCTTGCACCTAGTATATCTACAAGATATACATGCAGACATACCTACATACACACAAACATACACACATACATATATACACTTAATTATATACCTATTTGTATATACATATATATATATACACTTATGATGTGTATTTATGCATCTGCTCATATTTGCGTGTATATTTCTCTATGAGATGAGGCCCGTGCGAGGGCGCGTGCAGCCGGCCAGGCAGATCCTTCGGAAGGCCGGCGGCGCTTTAGGGCATACTGAGCTCTTGTTACGGGATTAAAATTAAGTTACCATAATAAGGAAACCGTATGTTTTACTATAGATCCCTATTATGGTAATCTAAACTAAGTTCCTTGACAAGAACCCAGTTTAGGGTTCTGCTCTACAAAACTTTTGACCCCAGACAACCTAGGCTTTTTACGGACTTATAAATAAAGAAATCGTGATCAGGGGCCCTATAGTGTCCGGTTTTTATGAAGATGTCATACCCTCAAAGGTTATTTGGGGTCCGGGAAGGGTTTAGGGGGTGTTTGCTGGCATACGATCCAAGCGCATGCTGAACGGGTTCAGGAGAATTTGGGAGACTTCAGGAGGGGCTGCAAAACGGGGATTGCGGCCGCTCCTGTGCAAGGTCTTCGTTGCTGCCGCTAATGTCAATACTGCCTAGCTGCCAGCGGGGTGTTGGTCACAACGTTCTTGTTGAAGGCAGCAAGAGTTGCTGGTCGGCTTGAGTGTGTTGGTGATGACAACGAGAACGGCGTTCTGGCAATGGCCTGTTGCTGATGCTTGTTGGTCACTGTGATGAACTAGTATAGGGGCCTTAATAGTTACCTATACTATTTTCGGGCTCCTTATTTTAATTATGGTACAATGCACCACAAAACCCTACTCAAATCATTAAGGCCCCTGTATTAAGTTTGCGGTTGTTGCCTTGACCTCCGACTGCTGCTTTTGCAGCCGGAGAGTCGGACCTCGATGAGAGCAGGGGTCTCTATGGGCAACTTTGCCACCAATAGACAGAGACGAACAAGTCTTTCCATATACGTAAAAATCTAGAAACCCGTGCCTGGAGACCCAGACCAGGGTCTCTGGTGTCGGATTCGAGCTCTTCGAATGCAGGCCGAAGACAACGAGACAATTCGATAAATCTTTCCACGCCGCCTCCCTCTGTGAAGCCTCAGCACTACAGAGACCTAGATAGAAAGACCAGGGTCTTGGGAGCTTGATACTGTACTAGAATGAAGCATGCCAAGGAGCCCCAAATAGTAGCATTCCTGATTGTTCATGCCATTGTTACATGTCCTGCCCATTGACACCCTCCCTCGCCATGCTTCCCTGATCTAAATTAAAGCCGCCCTCCTTGCAGAGGCCTGGGGCTTGGTCCAAACGCTGGCCTCGGCCACTTGGCTAGATGTAAACATATGGGAGTTTCCGAAAATAGGGGACCCTAAAATAGCACCCTAAATAGGATCCTTATTATAAGGACCCCAAGATAAGGTACCCCGAATTTTCGGCAACTCCCCTGTATATATATATATATATATATATGTAATAACAAACAACAATGGATAATGATAAAGTGTAAGAATATTTATTATTGGTCGGGTTGCTGAAGTCAGGGTTGCCTGTTCTAAGGTCTTGGTGGCAGGGCTTTCACTGTGTGGAGTTGCGTAACCATTTCGTTGCTTTTGGGGAACTTTCGGTGATGCCTGAAACTTGCATGGCTGCGGCATTATCCAGTCGCCGTTCGGACGTCGGGACACCAGCAGTCATAACCTCATAAGTTCGGAAGCGTAATCACACCTTCATTCATGGCTCAGGTAAGGCCCCGAAGCTGCTAGAGAGCGCAGTAACCACATACGAAGGCACTGATCGGAAAGGACAGGACCAGTCGCCACAGATGCATGTCGAGAGGCGGATAATCGACCTGGGTCTTCAATCATAACACAAGCCGACAGAAGGGCATGGCTGGCATTTCCTGTGCCGGCATGTTGCGGCAGGCAGAACACGCATCCATTATCTTATGATGATGATGGTGACGATGATGATGATGATGATGACGGCTGCATTTGCTACCACTCTGCCCCATCGATATCCACGTCTTCCAGATTCCTCAGGAGCTGGGAAGGTAGCACCTTTTCCGGTAGATAGGTTCAGCCTCTAAGAAGCAGCTCTCAGGAAAGGGTCGGGGACGTGGCCTCGGCGGAGGCTTCGGGAGCTGGCAGCACCTCGGCGGGCTCGGCGTAAGCTACAGAGCTATAGAGACCTGAAGAAAATCAGAAACACTATTTTGGGGGGTTCCTTATTATGATTATAGTATAATGGGCCACAAAACCCTATTATGATTATTAAGGCCCCTATACCATCCTCATGGCCCTTATTTTCTCATTGTATGCTGTATACCCTCCAGCCCTTGCTAAGGCCCTATGTTAGGCACGCCTTCCTTGATGTCGCTGTTTTTCGCAAGACACGAGGAGGCATCTCGGGAATACATACGATGTCGAGGCCTAGGGGAAAGTTGGGGATGAGAAACGGAATGTTGTCACAACCGTACGGTGTCGGTAAACGAAGTCGCTGTCACTGGCCCTTTGCAGTGCCCGGGCTTATGGATTGCATCGAGTTATTGCTCGTGCTAGGTTATTGGTTACCTGACCTTCAGTTAGCTTCACTGAGCTTAGACCAAGCCTACGAGACGGCAGCCCCGTGAACCCGAAACTCTTGAAGCCACTAGACTCTCACTAGACCTCCTGTCCCCCAGCAGTAGACATAACACCTGCAGTAATACTGGCAACAATGTGTAACAATACTAGCAATAGCCGTACGAGCAATACTAAACAATAATCGCAATAACACTAGCGACATTAATATGATCAATAGTGATAGTAATCGTGACAGTATCGAAAATTGACGTAATACCAATCGTAACAATAGTGATTCTGATAATGGTATTGGTAGTGACGATAGTAATAACGGATTTTAGGTAAGATTACTGAAAAATTACAACGCGTAGCAGTAGCCGTCGTCGTCGTAGTAGCGGTGGTAGTTGTCGTAGGCGTAGTAGAAATGGCAATGGCAATGGTAAGGTACTAGTAGGAACATATACCCGAGTGACAATCATGATAACAATGACAGAACTTTTGATGAAGATTATTAGTATCTTTCGCGTTATTTATGTTGGCAGCATTTCTACCACTATTGCTATTGCCACTGTTATTAGTACTGTTATTGTAATTGTTGCTGTTACTGTTATTGTTGCGGCAACAGTAGCAATGAGCTTAGTAGTAATATCAACAAGCATAACAAGAACAGTAATAAGTAGTAGTAGTCGTAAAATTAGAAAATAGTAACAGTGACAAACTCGTGGAAACACGACGGAATATGATTACTAAGCCTCAACTCGAAATACCAATAACCACAAGAAGCAATAGTATCATTGCCGACACCAACAACTATTCTCAGACAGTATGTATCTTTCGGCAGATATAGTAATAACAACAGTAATAGCCAAAGCGTTCAATTCCAAAAAAAGGCTTGGCCGCGGTGGCCTTGGAGCTCGTGGCCTGAGTGGCGGTGGCCGCGGCGGCTTTGGTCGGGGAATGCGCCCTTGGCTCTACTTTGGGTTTGGGGTTAGTTATAAGTTACCTTACTTCTAACCGAAGTTACTAAGCCCCATGAACCTTTAGGTAATTATAGTTATTATAGTCGATAGGGGTTTGGGGTTCAGAGAGGTGCACCGCAGTCCCTGGGCAGAAAGGGCTCAGAGATGCGAAGACGGTTTAGGGTTAGCAAAATATAACAATCGTCTCCACACATCTTCGCGTTCAGATGCGAACATAAACTAAGAACGAAGCCGCATGTGTTCGCTTTCGAGGGGCAGAAAATCGAAGAGCACATCGTCTTCTGCAACAACTCTTGCAAACAAAGAGGAGAAGCCACAGGTCTTCGCTTCCCGGGGAACAAAAAAAGGAAACAAAGATAACGAAGAAAGCCAAGAACCAGTGACAAATCCTCGCTTTCTGTAACACGGGAAACCGCGCATGGACGGTTCATGAGCCGGAAGTCCGTAGGAACGAGTCTGTCAGTCTCAGCTCAACTCCAACAGAAGCTTTTCCATGTCCCGTTCGTTCCTCTTGCGCAGCTGATTGCCTTGGGTCCAATGCGCCTTGCCGGTGTCATTTGAAGCGCATATGCTTGTAGCCCGTCCTTTGTTCGAACGCTCCCCTGATGGCAGTCAGGTTCGGTGGCTGGGCCGGCGGCGCTCAGGCACTGTCTCCAGGCCGACAGTGAATGGGCAGAGCGCACGCGACATTGCGTGGAGTGCTGCGACATGACAGGTGTCCTTGTCCGTCTTTACGGGCTTAAGGCAAAGCCCGAGCTGAACGGCATGAACTTTGGTGGATTTTAGTGATGTTCGTGTGGAGGCCGCAGTACATCATTTGCCCAGCTTCGTCGGTTGACTGTCACGCTGTATAGCTGGTGCTAAAGTGGCTCCTTGTCTCCCATCCCTTTCCCATCCCTTTCCGCGAAACTTAGACGTTCCGCAACAACATCAGGAACATTGCGGTTGTAAACCCACAAGTGCATCAGCGCCGTATGTGCCACCTTCGTCGATGTCTGTGATGCAGCTTGGGGGGTTGTTACTAGCGTCACTCGGACCTCGAAGCCCCTAGTGCCACCTTGCAACACCAGCGTGGGAGATGCCCAGGATCGGAAATTGCATTTCCTTCGACAAGAACAAGGGAAGATGGCAGGTCCGCTTAGAAGATAGACCTGGCGCAGACTCTCGGCCTCCCTTAACCGAACCGGTTCCGGACTTGAGAGTACTTCATTGTCCTGACTGTGATGAATAATGCGAATAATAACAATAATGACCATAGCCATAATTCCTATTTGCAAGTATGCAGGTGTATATATATATATGTGTATATATAGTTATGTATTTAAAACGAGTAGTAGTAGTAGTAGTAGTAGTAGTAGTAGTAGTAGTCGTAGTGGTAGTGGTAGTGGTAGTGGTAGTGGTAGTAGTAGTAGTAGTAGTAGGTAGTAGCAGTAGTAGTAGTAGTAGTAGTTGCGACAATACTGGTAAGCACTGTTTTGAACATTTGTCGTGGTCGTGGCTGTATTCATTATTCGTGGCGGTATTTGTATGGAAGTATACTTGGGTGTGACATTGCATTCCCCAGCCTAACCCTAAACTTGCCGAAGGCCGCATCTAAATCCAGAACCCTAAATCCTGAAACCCACTTCGCACCTGAGACGCCCGAGTTGCGAGAGCGTAATTCCCTAAACCCCGAAACCCCAAATCCCTAAACCCTCAAACCCCTGCAGAGTGAGCGTCGAAACCCAAAACCGGAACCCCTAAACCCCCATTTGCCTCGCCTGGCTTGTCCGAGTGTGAGCGCCGAAACCCCCATAATTTGAATATGTTGTAGTTCCGTAGGTGATCTAGCCTGCCGATCAGGGACTGGTCGATCATGACCCAGTAGTGAGATGACTTGTCAACAAGGCAAGACGTCATCCACTGGATGACACAACAGATCACATTGTTTGGGCCAACCCGGTCCTACCCTATGCATAGATAAACTCATATAATGATTATGCCCTTGTAACTTCCTCTAGTCCCATTGTCAGTGATCTGCCTCGATGCTCCCCAGGATTCTATGTAGTTACGTCCTGGTTCATTTGTATGTAGAATCCTGGGAGGGATGTCTAAGCCTAAGCGGGTACAGTCAGTTTATGTGTTACTCAGACAATTGTTGCTTTGTCGTAATGACGTGCCCTCTAGTTCAGTCTCACTTCATCAGACGTCCGACCTATATGCCTCGCCTGGATTGTCCGAGTGTGAGCGCCGAAACCCCAAATCCGAGGATATGCTCTTCAAGGAGGACAACTTGCAGCCGGTGAGTGTGGACGAGTACGAGGCAGCCCAGGCAGCTGCCGAGGGTATGGCCTTTTGGCTTGGAATTCGGAAAGGGTTCAGGGTTTATAGGGTTTATGGGGTTTATAGGGGTTAGGGTTTAAGGTTTAGGGTTCAGGGTTAAGGGGGGGAAAGGGGTGGGTTCGGGGTTTAGTAACGTTTTGTAATTTCGTGTTCAGGGGATTGGTGCTGGGTTCGTGGCTTGGGGTTTGGGAGTTATACTGAAGGGGGCTTAATCCTTAGAAATGGGGTTTGGGCTAGAATTTGTAATAAGGACCAGGAATCTCAAGCAAAAGTACTGGTCTGGTAGTCATTCCAGCTTTTCCATTCCACCCTTGTCGTTTGAAGACAGCCAAGGACTCACGACTGGCAGACAAGCTCCAGTGCCCTGCAGGGTATCCGATGGTGGTCGAAATCGCAGCCGAAGTTTACGCTTCTTGGAATGACCCGCATGCGTGTTCAGAGTATGTGCTCTGTCTCTACATGATTTGCACCATGTCCTGGCTAAGGAGTGTGATGTGTGTGAAGCGGACATCGAAGTCAGCAGCAAGTTCCTGTACTGTGAGCGGTCTGATTATGCAATTTGCGAGACGTGCGCCGTAGAAATGCTTCGAAGAGAAGCCCTCAAAGCTTGAGATGGCTGAGGCTCAACAAAACAGGCTCTAAGAGTCAAGTGTAGCCCCAAGTGTAGACTTCCGGGTTCTGGGATCCATTTCAAGCATGCCCTTTGCCCTGTTTTGTTTCTGGGCAACAGAGTCCCTCCAACTCAGAGAGGTGCCCATGAAATGAGTTTCCTCTCCGAGCTGTGGACTACTGCATTTGCTGAGCGTGTTGTGCAGTCAAGGGTTTAGTAGTGAGACGTAGGAAGGCCCGTGATTCAGATGCGGCCAAGAAAGTGTCGCAGTTTTGGCTTTCAGTAGTGACGTCAGGGAAGCCCGCAACGTTAGTTGTTGAGACAACCCCTGTGTTCGGCTTTATGTATGGTGGCATTGTGTTTCGAAGCGGGCTCCGTAGTGCGTTCCCGACGCCTGAAACGGCGTGAAGACTTTTAATGACGAGCGTGCGCACCTGGCAGACCTCGTAGAAATGAGAGGCTTTGCAAGAGCTTCAGTCGCTTCGTGACTGTCCCCCTAGTAGCGATCGCAGCTGAGATAGGCCACAGCGCATCACAGCGCTTCCTTTCGATCCGCGCGAGCTGTACCCAGCTCTCGGCTGAGACTGTAGCGTCCGCAATGTTTGTAACTTGTATCGACTGATGATAATATATATATATATATATATATACAATATATATATACATCATATATATATATATAACTATGGTGGAGCGGGTGGCCATTCAAACCCGAAGAGGTTGAGATGGCCTCGGAGTCCCCATTAGGCCCTAGCCCTTACAACTCCTGAACCCTAAACCTTAAGAGCCCTAAACCCTAAACCCTAACCGAGTTGCGAGAGTGTAAACCTTAAGAGCCCTAAACCCTAAGCCCAGAAGTCTTGATAAGAAGCCCCCATCATCGTATTCCGCGAGGCGCCGCCGCCCCCGCCGGCAGAGCGAAAGTCTAGTCGAAGCCCTCGGAAGAAGAGCAGGAGGGTCCCTAAACCCTAAACCCCAAACCCCCAAGGGACAGAGTCCGAGTTGCGAGAGCGTAAACCCCAAAATGACCTTTTCGGGCGTTTGTTGGCTAGTGTTGTTGGGCTTTCACGACCTTCTAGGTATGTTTGAAAGTCCATTGATGTCTTGACCTACTGGTACCCTGTGATTGAAACTTCTCCTGCCAATGTTGCATGAGAATTCCCTAAGAAGGTGTCCCTGCTAGATGCTCTATTCAGAACTGCCTTTTGTGGACAGGGTGCCTAGATGTTCAACAGACCATCGCAGTAGAAACTATGCTGGTGTTTTTCATTTTTTGGCACCAGGAGCAACAGCCACCGCACACGCCGAAATCGGCGCCGGGGTGGCTGGGACGCAGAGGACACAGGGCGCCAATGTTGGCCTGTTGAAATTCGCGAAAGTATTCCCATGCTCCAAGTAGTTCGCTGCCTGGAACCAAAGCGCAGATGCAGGAAGCACCCCCTTCAGCGGAATCGGCATTGGCGCTTATGCCTGGCACTGATGCAGGGGAGGCTGCGTGTGTGGGGAAGTCGGAACCAGGATGCAGCGTTGGAGCATGGTTCGCTTTGCTTGAAGTTTTGTAAGCTCAGCTTGCGCAACAAGACAAACCCAGAGTCATCTTTGCTCAAGGCTATAGTCTAGATTCGCTCCGTTGCGTCGGAGTGCGACATGGCCGTAGTGTTGGCCGAGCTTAGCAGCAAACACGATGTGGCCTTAGTCTTGTTACACATGGTGCTGTGGTGCCGCATGTTGGAGTCGGAAGCTGCGCCCCAGTGGCCGGAGTATCTAATTTTGGCTGTCTCGGGCGTTGTGATGCCAACTCTGGTCTCAGCAGCCCTCAATGTGCCCAAGGACATCATCTACAGTGGCGCTGCCTTTCTCGCCCTATACTACTACGATTCTGTTCGTCGCCGCAGCCTAACTGGTGGATCAGGGCTCTTAGAGCTGGACTTTGCTATAAGCAGCAACACCCTGCTTACAGAGCTCATGCTCATGTGCACCGAGACCCGTCCATCAGTTCTGACAGCATGGGTGACGACCGTTTCTGTTGCACTGCTTGGCAGGACGAACATGCGGATGGAGTCCGCAATGCTGGTCTGGTGTGGCCTTTTCATGTACTTCCTATCCAGCCCTACCAGCAACTCTAGCCAGAGCAAGTTTGAAGAAACCGAGTCGACGCACCTGCAACTCAGCCGATGCTTAGGGCTGGTGATGCGGCGCATCCGCGTTCCTTTGCAGCTGGCCCAGTCTGATCTCGACTCGGGGCCCAATCACACCGAGCGCGTGAGAGCACGGCTACAGCAGATCTGGGAGCTGCTCTCCGGCTTGGACACAGAGCTCTCCAAGGAAGTCGAGGCCAAGGTTGCACGGGAATTATGCCAAAGCTCGGATGCTCTGAGCCCCTTAGAGCTCGACTTAAAGGCGAACCAGGACATTGTACAGCGTGAAGGCTCCCCGGAGTCCTCCACGACCCTTGGCTCTTGGACTTCCACTATGGAGCCTGGGCGATGGGAGTGCCTACCTGAAGAAATCTCCCTGAAGTTGACCGTGGACTTGGAGGAAGATTCCATGCCAGTGACCGAGGTGAAGCTTTGCATGGATACGCAAGTTCACCTAGACAACTTTCTCCCATCGCAGAGTGACTGGGAAGAGTTCCGAAGCTGGTTCGAGCCCGAAGTCAACCGTGCCATTCATTTAGACGGCTACAGTCCGGACAGCACAGCGATCCCCCTGGTTTTACCGTTTCTGGGTGATTGGCACCGCTTCAATGCTGGCAAACTACAGATCGCCTTGGATCCAGATTCGGATCAACATCCGTCTAGACTTATTGTGGAGGCCTCGCAGCTCACTGTGTACAATACGCACCGCCCCGCACCATGAGCGAAGAAGCGGATTGTGAGACTGCGTGCCGCCCTGGCACAACAAGCCAACGAGCATCCAATGAGCCAGTCTATGCATTAGTGGTATTGCTGCGTGTGCCAAGTCCAGCCCGAGCACGCAATTTTTGAGTGCAAACGGCCGTGCAACGGTGGGACTGAGCTAAACCGGCCTTTTCAAATCCGCGCGCATTACAGGCTCTACCTTTTGCACGTCCTGGTCCTCCTAGACGGATCTGTACAGGCAAGGCGCAGGCAGACGGACAGCGTCTGAAGTTTGCAAGGTCTTTTGTTGCTGCAGGGCCTGCAGCTAATGCTGCACTTTCGTTTCCGGCCTTGGCATGAAGCCTTCAGATTTACAGCAGTGAACCGATTTTCGAAGCTCAACATGAGCGCTGTAAATCCGCATGGCAATCTGCTAGACAGACACCAGAATTCGCTCTACACTCTTTACAATATCCAGGAGATTTTCATTCGTCTCGGTTGTGGTCGTCCACTGGCCTTTGCAAGCATACTGCTGCCAGCGGCGGTGCCCTGCCCACAACAAGCAAGGCATCAAGCTTGCGGGTACTATAGGGGCCCAATACTATTTTGCGGCTTCCTTATTATAATTTTATAGCATAATAATATACCCCAAAACCCCATTCTAATTATTAAGGCCCCTATATTAATCCTGAGAGCACAGGAGAAGTCGCAGCTGGCGAGTTCTCGCTTTATTGACATATCGGGTTTATCAGGAGAATTCAGAACATCCCAGCAGCCTTCTGAGTCACGACAGGTTGTCTGGGTGCTCCGCTGTGGAAAACCAGCGGGTTCCTGCGCATCTCGACTCAGACGCCTTGGACAAGGGGCGACAGCTTGGTTAGAAAAAAAGCGTGTACTGCAGATGTGCAGAACATTTCATGAGCCCGAAATGACTCAGTTGTCAAGCCACGCCAAACCCAAAGACATACAATCTACTATACTACAACTATGCCACTATGCCATGCTATAATATGACATACTGTAATATAAGATTGAAGCCAAAGTATGGCCCACCCCAGAAGCTGCCGAGGCCCTCACGGCCTGCGCTGCCGCCGGGTATGGCAGGTTGGGCTCTTACAGCCCAGGAATGTTGGGGGTCCTACTACTGTGGTAGTCCCTGTATGAATGTACTGAAATCACTGCAGCATATCATCCAGGCCCCCATATCAGCTCTCGTTGTCTTACGGCTGGACTCAAGAAGCTACGTGAGAAGCGCGGCTTCGCCGGGCCGCATGATAGTACCAGGACTGTCCTTCCTAGCCTGGCACCATGACTGTTCTTACGACCTGTCAGGCCCGACAGGATGTGGGCTCAAAGTCTGCTCTACACTTCATGAAACCGAATCGGGACAGATCCGCGTCCGAGTCCCCGACCATTATGCTGCGCACCTTGACAGTATTGTGATTTACAACCTCATGCCGAAGCTTCAATGTCCCCCACGATCCCTCTTGCCTTCTGCAGATCGAGCCAGCGCGCTACGAGGACTCTCCGGGATCGACCTGCAAGTCGAGTTCGTGGACACAGCAGCTTTTTGTCGGGCCGCTGCCGCCGTATCCCGAACCTTTTTCCGGCGGTCATCAGACCAGCGCAGCACTGAGGGGCAACTTCGCTTTGATGGCGTTTAGCCAATTTCCCCTTCTTGTACGGTGCGGACGACTCGGTGCCAACCTCACAGCTCTCGCACCGCAGAGCGCACCCTTGGAATGGGTCCAGGCTGGGCTTAGTGCTGCGAACATCGCCATCCTTTACCGAGTAAAGCCGGCTCCGTTGGATGTCTACAGCTTTGCCTACGACGGGACGTCTTGGACTTTCGTGAATGCAGAGACCTTCCCTGATGGCGGAGGTTGCAATAATCCCTTTGGCGGATGCCTAAAGCTGGGGGGAAATCTGATGGTATTTAGACCAGGCTTGGACTCTATCACAGACAACGAGTTTCAAACCTTCCAGTGGCAAGGGACGAGCTGATACCCGCTGCCAACCTCACAAGCCTGCCGACAGTCGGTCCACCATTCTTCGCAGTCGATGGGCATCATCTCGTCTTGCTCACTTTCACCATCGCCTCCAGCCGTTTCAGGACCATCCCTCTTTCGGTGTAGGAATGGGCAGGCAATTCCTGGAGTGGGCGGGTAGCCAACGTCAGCCCGCTTGCTTCTGCGCCTGAGCTACCCGAGGCCGAGGAGGTCTACCGCCAAGAGGTTGGGGAAGCAAATCCGGCGGGAAACTTCGTCGATGCAGACATTAGCAGCTCTGGCAGGGCAATAGTCCGGTGTACGAAGTGTGTTCTTCTTCGAGCGAGGTGCTGATGGTATTTGGAGATCGATCCAAACATTGGTCCTCAACGACACCAACACACTAGAAACCAGCAGTGTGGGCATCGGTGAAACCGCCGCGGTAGTGACTTCATTTGCCACAGACGTTCCTAACCTACGGCCCAGCGTGACCGCCTTCGGCAAGATCTTTGGTTGTAACTCAACCGATCCGACAACTCCGATACCTTCGTACAGGTACTCGTACTACCGGCGCTTTCGGCGCTTCCGACATGGACGCTGCCCAAAGTGGTGTGCTTCAGTTCGTTGGTGGCACTGGCGGTGCAGGCGCTGCAAGGAGGTGTAGAAAGCGTGCCACTGTCTGAAAGTTTTGAAGACTGAATTGAGATGCAGCTCCTGGTGTCTTGGTATGATTCCAGAGAGAACTCTTCCTTTAGAGTCAGGGAATTTTCCTGGTGTCTACTGCGGAGGTGTTCACACTATATAAGAGGATGTGTCCGCTATGGGAATGCTTCGGAAGCAGTTGGGGAGAGCTTGGGGAGTGGGTTGGGAGTGATNTGTCCGCTATGGGAATGCTTCGGAAGCAGTTGGGGAGAGCTTGGGGAGTGGGTTGGGAGTGATGTACTGGGGAGCAGCTGGGGAGTGGGTTGGGAGCACTAAAGAAGATAACTGCTAAAGCCTGCACTTGGGCCCCTCCTGAAGCCGACCCGGCTTCTTAAGGAAGTCCGAACCACACTCCCGAAGACGACCCGACTACTCTCACAAATCCTAGCCATCCTCCCGAAGACGACCCTGCTACTTGCTCAAACAAAAACCTGCATCTCAAAGGCTTGCGAACTCTGGGCAGGGCAGGGCAGGGCAGGGCAGGGCGAGCAGAACAAAAAGGGGGGGTGGGTGAGGAGGTAGGGAGTGGGTTGGGAGGAGGGTTGGGAGGAGGCAGGGAGGGAGTGGTTAGGGAGTGGGTTGGAAAGGGGTAGGGGAGTGGGTTGGGAAGAGGTTGGGAGTGGGTTGGAAAGAGGCAGGGAGTGGGTTGGAAAGAGGTAGGGAGTGGGTTGGAAAGAGGTTGGGAGTGGGTTGGAAAGAGGTAGGGAGTGGGTTGGAAAGAGGTANGGCAGGGCAGGGCAGGCGCTTTCCACGTCACGCCTGCACCTCTATTTCAGCTTTGGGTTTGGTGTGTTTGGTGAAGGTTTTGGGATTTAGGGTTTGCGGTCTAAGCTTCGGGAGCAAAGCCACATGAAAGTCGTTCAGCACCCAGTGTAAAACCTTAACCCAACACCATGCTTACGAAGACGACCCAGCGAAAACCCGTGACCGAACACCATGCTTACGAAGACGACCAAGCAAAATGCNCACATGAAAGTCGTTCAGCACCCAGTGTAAAACCTTAACCCAACACCATGCTTACGAAGACGACCCAGCGAAAACCCGTGACCGAACACCATGCTTACGAAGACGACCAAGCAAAATGCTTATCCCAACACCCTTTCTTATATAGTGAGAACACCTACTTTGTAGACACCTGAAAAATAGGTGGATTAGAGTGACGCGCAAAGACGCTAAGTTGAACACGGGCCTGGCCGTCGCTTCGGTTTCACGTATATGCGTCAGCTTCTTGTGGCCGTGTCCAGTCGTCGTGAAGCCTTGCCTGCCTTGCGCGAGTTGCGAGAGTCGAAATCCGCAACATGGCGCTATGATTATAGGAACCCCGTTTGATAGCACCTACAATATCCCGTATGGTACCCCGAGTGGGGTGGCCCGCTCCTGTCCAAGTTCTCACGATGAGGTCCACCGAGACCGAGCGGGCCAGTCGGGCACTCGGTCCAAAGGTTTCGGCTTCCAAGCCACCGATCCCCTAAACCATCCTGAGCCCCAAGGCGTGAAAGTCCTAAAAATGTCCTCCACCCATGTATTTGTCTTCTTAAGCCCATAACATTAGACCCTGAAGCCCTGAACTGAACTTGTAAAGCACCGATGCTCAGGTCGCTGTGAATCGTCGGGGCATCCCGGAGGCGACACCAGAGGCCTGGAACCAGTTGCGGAGGCTTCATGCTTTGACAAGAGGAGTTCTGAGTGTTCGGACCCCAGTTCTGAAAATGCACACTTCAAAAGAAGGCTTACAATCCACCTTGTCCGATGTGCCGGTGTGCTTAGTGCTTCAGAGAAGCCTGAGTCGTGAAGTGTTCAGATGAGATGGTGGGATTTGGAGATGTGGGATGATGTAGGGTGTTGGAACTCTGCGCACGGTCCGGGGAACAAGAAACTTGAAACTGAGCCCTGTCGAAGACAGGATGAGGACTGAAGGACGGCAAAGGATTGTGTCATTATAGCAGTTATATCATATATCGGTTTAGGGTTTAAAGCTTAATTTGTATATATATATACATATATATAGATATAGCTTAAGGGCAGTACTGTTAGTGTAGATTTTGTATATCTCGCAGCTCGCGCGTTGGGAGGCCCTGGCAGCGGCGGTCTTCCGAGCCCAGCAGGTAGAGAAGGCACCGGGTCGCACAAACAGCTGACTAGGCGCTTCAACATGTGTGTGTTGGAGTGCGTTTGTCGTGTGTGCGCACGTATGAATCATGTATTAATGTATGCATGAATGTTTGTTTAGGTAAAGGTACGTGTTTCATAGCTTTCGGAGTCTTCGAGTCTTCCGTGGTTCAGGCCGGACTGGATGCCATGCGCGAGAGTGGCAAGATCCCCCGTGGGCCTCCGGACCTTCCGACAGGACCGGGCGATGCCTGAGACTTTCAGACCCTGGAGTCTTTAAGGTTGAGGTCTAATATAGGGGCCTTATCGAACAGGGTTTTTGGGTTATATTATACTAGAACTTTAGTAAGGAACCCCAAAATATACTATAGGTAATTATTAAGGCCCCTATGGTAGGCATTTGGATACCTTCCAGGGTTTTTGTTCAAGGCGATTCGGCATTTGTTCGTTGTCGTGGTCATTGGTCTCTTGTCCGTACCTGAACTCTGCCAATCTTTCTGCCCAACTGTTCCTCATGTGCCAGGTGTCGAGTGCTTGCTGTTGCTGCATGGGTTCGTCTTCGGGAGGTCTTTCACATCTGGCATTAACAGTAGCAGTCATTTACGGTCGCGGGTGCGAGCCATGAAACGTTGAGAAGGGGAGGTCATGGATGGAGCTGGTGGTTACACCTACAATTTCGATGCTTCAAGCTACATCTCGAATGAACGATAGCAAACCGGTGGAGGATGTGGCTTTAGGCAGGGTTGTTTTGGTATTGCTCACAAAATTTAAAAGGCCAGGATTTCCGAGACCGGAGGAGCCATGGATTCGGGTCTAGCCTTTGGACGATTCTCACCTTTGCTGCACGACTCCGTCTGCTGTAAGCCTCCCTCCAGTCTACAGTACCCAGGTATGTACGCGTGTGAAAACCGAAGGCCGACAGCGGCTTTGCACTGCCATGAATATGAATTTTGATGAATATCATTACTTCTACTACCATGTTTATTACGATTACTATTGTTACCCGCGAGGCACAGAGGTTATCGAGCAGAAGTGCGTGGCATACCTCATTGGCATCTCGGCGATGAGTGGTCAAGTCGTGGTACGGGCATCTGCAGCAGTCCTTTGTCCTCCTGCCGAAAGAGCGATTGCAGTCAGATGCGAGTGCATGGTCTCAGTTCCGCATCGCCACCTCCATATCGTTGTACTCTCAGTCATTGCCCAGCCCACGCAAGTGCTGGGCCATCAGCCTTAGGGGCCTTAACAATTAAAACAGGGTTTTAGGGTTCCTTTAATTTAAACGGTTCCTTTAAGGACTACTGTAAGGGTTCTAGGATGTAGGCACGCACAAGTCATTCAGGCAAAGGAGGTCAAGCTCTGGCTGCCATCAATGCCGCACCTCGGCCAGGGAGATGTTAGGTTCCAGTCTTGCAGACACATGGAATGAAGGCACAGGCATTGATGTGCGTCGTGGTAGTAGTAGTAGTAGAAGTAGCAGTCGTAGTGGTAGTGGTAGGAAGTATGAGATAGGAGCAGGCGCAGGAGCCGGAGCGGGAGCGGTAGTGTCAGTGGCAGTGGGCAGCAGCAACAGCAGCAGCACTAGCACTAGCAGCTGCAGTGGCAGCAGCAGCAGCAGCAGCCACGGTGGTAGAAGTACGGAGATGTGCGACTGTTTCGAGGCGGCAGGCGTTTCCACGCAGATCGACCAGAGCACGAAGTCCTTCGGATACAGCGCCTCAGCTTTACTACTGGTTCAAAAAATACACCTATAGAGTATATACATTGTATATTTCATGTAATGAGCATGATGTTACAGTTGGTAGAGCATCTCTTGCACTCGGGTTGGCTTCTCGCTGCCTTGTTTCTGGCCTGACTGGCTGCGTCAAAGCCGTCCCTGGCAGTCATGACTAGAAATTTGGTCGCCCTTGTGCCACTAAGCTTCCGAGATTTGCATGTCCCCTAAACCCTAAACCCTTTTGCAAGGCATGGCCAACATCTATGGCACGGAGGAAGGGACTGCCAAGGCGGGCTGCTGTGTTGCTCTGCCGTTTGCAGCAGAGGTCAGCAAATCATGATCCTCACATTGCGATTCAACGGAAGGGACTTGAAGTTGCCGGAAAGCCTCTATTGGTTGCGGTATGTCATGTGTAGCAGTGTAGCCATTGCAATGCCGACCCTGTCGTCTGTCGAGACCACTCCGATAATCACGTGCCCTTAGCCCGCTCGCAGCTGGAAGGCCAAACTTATTCTTCGGCAAAAGATCTCGGAGTACCGTCCGTTGCGAGGATGATGCGCAGGTGCGTGGGTGAGGAGTGGGACGGGTTGGAGAGAGAGCATTGGCAGGTGCCAGGGTGGAGAGCGACAAAATTTTGGGAGATTCACCAAATTATGCTCAGGCTATGCTAGGAGGAAAGGCTTCAAGTCTGGGTGCAGTTGCCACATTGCCACAGCCGAGCAATATCAGATCCCAACCTACTTGTTCTCATGCTTGTCGAAGACCCCTAAACGTTCTGCCCAGAAGCCCATTAGCCAAGCCCTCCGACCAGACCACGAGGCCGATCCGAAATATTCCGACCTCGTTTCACTGGCAGCCGAACCCCGCGCTTCTTGAGACTGAGTCGACGCACAACTAAGCAGCAGGCCTCGGAATCAGAACGATGAGCAGCGAAGCACTATGGATGTAGCGGCCTAGCATGGCTCTGGGCAGTGTGCAAGCATGCGGCAGGGGTTGACGATCCGTTTCGACGTTTCCGCGCAGCACGTACAGCTGTTGCTGTGCTATCCGCAGCCGACCCCGAAGCCACAAACCCTAGCTCTGCCTCTTTGATAAGCTGCGTAGCCGGTCATGCTGAGTGCTGTCATGTATAATGTCTGCTCACCGATGTATTGTGTGTACGTTCGTGCCCAAGCCCAGCCTCCATAGTGCGCACGTTTGTACCGGACTATCCTGTACCATTTTCTGAAAAGTCACCACCCAAGCGAGTGAGATTGCTCAGCAAGGGCATATGACCTGGAAGAGGCTCGCCAATGTCCTGGCCACAGGATGTCTGCATTGTGCTTTCTAGATACCGGCTCACGTGGTACGAGTACTGCACCTGTCAATACTCACCATGACCATCAGAACTGGCTGGCAGCATGCCGACGACAAGGCGAACACCTGAGAGCTTATCTTCACATCACCTTGTAATTAGCAACGCGGGTCAAGGAAGAGCACAGCAGGCACTTCTTGCGGAGGACCAAAGTGGCCCTAGAATTTTCTATTGGATGATGTTACTCCCGACGAGTACGATGGATGGCCGGTTCCGAAAGCTAGTCTTCGAAGCCTAGAGGAGTGAGGCGAAGACAGGCAAAGCATCTTGACCTTCGTAACAAAGCAGCCACAACTGTAAGAGGCAGAGTTTGCCCCTTTTGCAAGGTATGCAGAAAGACCTAAACCGGCCAGAAATCGTCCTGGAGCGGGCCAGCACGTAAGGCAAAGCCTCGGAACCACCGCAGCCAAACAAAATGAGCTCAGATGTGGAGACTTCGAGGACGGTGCTGTAGCGCGTGCTTCGACCCAGCGAGATAGGCCTTAGAATGCTACGACAGGTGGCCTCGCGGGCCCCTGATTGAAATGGTATCGAGCCCTTCAGACTTTCAAAGACCTCAGGGCCGCAGGGGCCACCTGAGTAGAAGGCGAAGTCGACGAGACGAAGATGAGAGAGGTGAGAGGCAGTGAGACCTGCGTGGACCCGGCCGCCATTGCGTCCTGGCACAAGGTCCGGGGGCACCGAAAAGGGAGCTGCTAACTTCCGCAGGTATACAGGAAAACATCAATGAACAGATGATACAGATAGAGAGAGAGAGAGAGACAGACATGCTGGCAGACAGATGGATTGCTAGTGCGTGTGTATATATATATATACACACATAAATATATGTATACATATATATATATATATATGTGCGTACATGCACATATGTCTATACTGTGTATATGTATTTGACATATGAATATAAACATGTTTTACTGTATAATGCGTTCATGTGATTAGAACACAACATGTATATACATGCAGACTGACATACTGACTGAGGGACCGACAGACAGACAACCAGGTACATTCATTCATGCATACGTACATACATGCGCACACGCACAGAGATATATATATATATTTATGTATATATATATATATGTAAATGAAACGCTTCCGCAAACCCAGGCTCCGTAACGCTCGACTCACAGTAACCGTGGCCACATTCCACCCACTCGTTGTCAGTGGATCGGAGCGCAGAAACGTCAAAAGATGGAGCTTCGTTTGCCTGTGGGTTGTGCGACAGTTGTTTGTGAGATGCTGGCATCAGGTTCGCATGGCTGTAGACTGCATTGCTTAGAACACAATTGAAGAGCTGTTCAAGTGGTGCACAAGGAGACCCTGCTCCAAGCCAAAACCCCAAATCCTTAACCTCCACCCAGACGCTGAATCCCTAATCCTTGTCAGGGTTCCCGTTCTTTCTGCACCATTGCATGCATCCCGACTCCGACGAACCGCCCTGATCTGGCCAACAGGTGGACTCCGATGTGTGAGATCGACAGCTCTGCCTTCGTTCCTCTTCCGCTGCACCACAAGCATTCCTGCTGGAGCGATCCCTCTGTATCGAACTCGACACCACGCTACCTCACAGAGCCAAGATCGCGTAAACCATAGCTCCAAGGGCCACCCAGACGCTCTCAGACTCGATTTGTCGGCAAGCATCGGCCGCGAAGAAATCGGTGCTGGGTTGGGCCTGATTCTGTAGAGACTGTAGTGATATCCGACCTTACATGCTGAACTGAGGATGTAGCCTCTAGTCTAAGCGCCTGCAATCTCCCAACTGTTTCGTCGGCACCAGGGTCTTTGTCAGAGCTGTCGCGGATGGTCTCGGATGTGTAGCTGTGCCCGCCGACCTGAATCCACCGTCCCTTTGCAGCAACTGCTAGACTGCGCAACAGTCGTGAGCGATTTGGTGTTGCGTGCTAGCTGCTTCCATTTGCTAGCCTAGCTCGCCTGTGAAGAGCCCCGCCACAAGAACCCGAAAACCCAAAGCCACACGTAATTGCACCCCCGAACTCCCTGAAGACTTTGCAAGACATTCCGAGATGCCTCTGGTACTTGACTCTGGATTTGATGAGGGCCGGGTGAACTGGCCCGAATCTCATTAGGAACAACCGTAGGTTTTCACGGCTTCAGTGGCCCAATACTCCTTTGGAGGGCCATCTCGAGGATCCTAGCACTTCTAGGGCCCCTCATAAAGAAAGTGTCGTGATGTGGAACGCGCATGACTGGGTGTGAGCCCCTATGTGTGCAACTCCCTAAACCACTAGGAGGCAAAAACCATCTGAAAATTGATCTTTAAGCAAAACCTAAACCAAACACAAGCATCAAAGATAGGATGAAGCCCCGTGAAGCGGCAGAGAGCATTCGGGCGCCCCTTGTGGGCCTATCGCGCAGCGAGGAAGAAAGGATGTCTCCAGGTAAGGGTTACTATGATATGGATCCTTTCTCGGTTCTGTGATTTTTGGTATCGGGGAAGTGGTATTAGTTTTAATTCGAACAAGGTATGGGGGAGATGTCCTGGGAAAAGAAACCCCAAGCCCTGAACTGAGATTTGGCTTGTCCGAGTTGTGAGGGCATGAACTGAGAGTTGGAACTAAAGACGGGTGGTCAATATAGAGGCCTAAATGATTGCCAATACTGTTTCGGGGGGTCCTTATTATAAATGTGGTATTCTGGCCCCAAAGCCCTATTCAAATTATGAAGGCCCCTATATTTGTCCGAGACCCTCGCCTGGCATGTCCGAGTTGTGAGAGCGTATATTTGTCCGAAGGCATGGAACCTGAAAGTAGAGTCAGTGCTTGGACCCGTTGAAGCCTTGCCTGCTGGCTGCGAGCCTGAGAGCTCAAAACCCTAAGGATCCCGGCCAGGTTGGTATAGGTCACAGCTATCGAACAGTAAGAAGAAGCCCAAATATAGTAACCCTGTATTAGCCCTTACATAGAAACCAAAACCCCAAACTGAGCCTTCAATCTCACAGCATGGTGTGGGCACTCGAGCTGCTTGGGCCCATGAAGGATGTTGAAGGTAAGGGTAGTATTACGATTATTACCACTATTAACCATTACTACTAAAACTATTATTACCATTATTACAAATTCTAACCATTATTATTACCGTTATTACTATTACTACTCTCATTACTGTTATTACTATTGTTGTTATTTATAATAGTTGTTCTTATTGTTAGAAAGGGACCGTGTTGATCTCGACTGACCTCAAAGGCTTGGCACAAGGAATCAGAACCCATCTGATTCTCAACTCGCCCCGAAACTTCAGGGTTTAGGGTTTAGGGTCTGATTCTCAGAGCACAAGACATGAGGTTCTCTACATGGGGCACAGAGGCATGAGATCCCATGGCGATCGCAGCTGATGCGTCGGGGGTTCCTCACGCTCTCCGGAGCTGTGCTGGTAACCGCAGCCGCAGATCCTGTCGAGCAGCCCAGCAAGAATTGATTTCAGGGTGTGCATGCATATTTTCGTGTGATCTCTGTGATGGACAAGTCGTGGCGCCTGTGCACCATAGCTGTGGTACTTGTAGCCGACTTAGCCAGTCTTGGGCCATCGTCCTCCCTTGATTTCTGCATCCTTGCCAGCTGTTGTGATCCCAACATGGCGTAACTGCAACCTGGCGAACGAATTCATGCTGGCTGGCACGTTTTGCGATGTTCTCCGCCAGTCACCCCGACCCAGCCGCCGCGTTTTCATCGCCATGGGACCCTGAAAATTATTTGTCGTTTTCTTCAGACATCCTGCAGTTCATCCGTGCATCCTTCGTGTCCGAAACAGAAATTCTGTCAACGCAGCGCACCATCTGCTGCGAAGGCATTTGGGCCTGCCTGTGACCATCACCGCAAAGACGGGGGGAGGCACGAAGCCCCTCGCAATCAAGGCACCTGTGCTGGTTTGTTAAGCCATCTAGTCTGAAGTCCAGTGACAGCTAAATATTAGGTGCCGTACTATTTAAGGGACCCAAACAAGGACCATAATTTTTGACAAGGCTTTGCAAGGCTAATGTGGAGCTGCATCTGAAGGTTCGGGACGGCATACGAAATTACACCAGCAGTAAGTGGCAAATCCGAAAATGGCTACGGCTCAAGTTGATATTGGCTAGCAGGTTTTTAACGGGACACCTGCAGAAGTATGGCGCGAAGCCGCCATTGCCTGTGCTTTCTCCTGGTGCTTCAGCGTCTTACAGAGACAGCCTCGATCCCCTCCAACAGCTCAGAACACGTTGAGGCAGTGCTTCCGGCACCCCCGCGTCTTGCCAGCTTGGCAGAAACCACGAAAGAGATTGAGAGAATCAAGCAGAAAATCCATGGTGATTATGTCACGTACATCAACGGGAGGAAGGTTGTCGTCATAGGCAATTCCAGAAAGGCGGACATTGCCATGTGTGTGTCTTCAGCTCCCTCCTGGCCACTCATCGACTGGCATCGGCCGGAATGTCCATCAACGGAGCGGTGGCCACCTGTGGCTGGGGTGGCATGGAGGAGAAGACACAGGCCTGCGTAGCGAACATCGGCAACAGTTTAGCGACGCTCTCCGGGACTGCCGCCTTTCTCACCGAGGTGGCCTTGAACTGTCCCACCGACAACGTGAATCTGGGCTCTTGTTAAGGGGTTTAATTTAAGTTACCATAATAGGGATCTATGGTAAATAATATGGTTTCTTTACTATGGTAACTTAAGTTAAATCCCTTAACAAGAACAAGAGCCCAGGAACTGGCGAGCCGGGTGTGCGGCTCCCATTGCCACTCTTCTCAGTGGCCTGGGTGGCCTCGTTGGCCACTCTGCCGGCGTTTCGCAAGCCTGCGATGCAGAAAAGATTGAAAATGGTGCGACCATCTTCAATCCTGTCAGCGTGAACGATGAGGCAGGAATGGCGAACTGCATTCTGAATGCTGATCAGGCGGCATTCTTCGCCGGTAGAGCGGGTCTCGACGTGAATGCCTTGGCGAATGGGGACTGCTCCGGGCAGAACTCAAAGGCGGGATGTGCGGCGAGTGTCACTAGTGCCCTGATCTCCTTCGCGTCAATGGCGTCCTTTCTTGCTGGTGCGGTTTCGAAGTGCACGATGTACCAGATCTACACACCTGCCTGCTCTGCAAACATTGCCGGCCTCATCGCAGACCTTAACAAAGTTGCCACCTTTGCCAGTAACATGGCCAACAACAAATGCAAAGCTCCCAAGGGCGATTACTTTTCTCCGAACACGATCTACTGGAACCCAGCCGGCTCCAATCGACGCCTTGGTGAGAATGTTTCCTTTGTTGATGAGAGTGTGATTGAGCAGCCATTCCACATTTGAGCCACCCAAGTGCTGTCACAGACTTTGACGGATTCGGTAGTTTCGCCGATGCTGGCAATTTTCTGCTCCCTGTCTGGCAGCGTGTCTCGCATGTGTTGGGTGCTGCCTCGTCTGGTGCTGCTGGGAGTTTCCGCCCAGAGTTGCGACCCCGGACAAGCGGCACCCTGCCATGCACAAGTGAGAGTACCTTGCTGAAGAGTCTCCAGAGCAATCAGCCGTTCGGAAGGCTCCAGCGTAGTTCACAATTTTGGAATTGCAAGGTATTAATTCGGAGCTAGAGTAAAGTGTGCTCCCGGCTTTGTGTTTTCTGAAGTGGACACTTCTTAAGACCAGTTCGCTTGACAAGTTCCTTGGTGTTATGAAATTGTGGCCCTATACCCCCGAGCCCTGGGATTCTCTGAGTGCACCGGCGTCTTCGGTTTTGTGATTCTGGAGCCATGAAGCCATCCCGCAGCCATGTTATGCTACGTAGATCCCAAGGTTGCTTCCTGCTGCAGGTAGTACTTTGACTTCAATAGTTACCCAATGCTCACAGATTGGCTTCACTGCGCCTTTCCCAGCTGCATAGAGTCTCCCGCAATGTGCCGAATTGCTTGGGAGATTTTGCTGAGGTCTGCTTGGCAGCTCTTTCATGGCAAAGCCCTGGTTCTATGATGTTATAATTAGGGCCTAGACGACATTCGACGTCGCTGCAGTATGGCCTGCTGAAGAAAAAATGCCACCCTGCCCGCTTGACTGATACTACACTACTACACGACACGAGCCAGACTTTGGAGTCTGACAGGCTCAAGCCGAACGTAAGTTCAGCTGTGTTTAGCTATGGCTGGTGCCCGTGCCCGGAGGTCGAAGCTGCGCCACCGCTAGCTATCTGACAACTTGCACCGTGGACCGGCATACCGACTCGGCGGGGACAACAAGACCATTCTGCCCCTATTCGGCCAACACCTCTTTGAGACATTACATGACTCCAACTGGAGTTGGGATCAGCTATGTACACTTCTTCCGTGGACCGTGGACAGATGGTTGGAAGACACATACAGATGCCTGCATAGCATTTCCGCCGCTGATTGGGCAAATCTGCGACTTGGGATCTCTGTGATATATCTGCGAGTTTGGACATGACGAGTTGAGCGCGCCCACGTGCTCCATATGAGGCATTCAGCGAGTGCTTCAGGGCAGCTCCGTTGCAGTGCTTGGCTACAGCATGTTGGAGACTACTCCACACACCTTGCGGGGTGCAACTGGATGCCCCGGACTATTTCGCGACCTGGAGATCTGCATCAGAGGATGCCTGTGCGGCTTGGTGTTTACGCTGTTGGAACCTCGCCCCTGACTGAGCGGACATGAGCAGACACTCCAAGCATACGCAAGGGCTGTATGGTTTGATCTCCTCGCCCATATGTCTGTCTACGAAGGTCTGGAGGGTTCGAGTGATGCACTCGGATGGGTGGAAGGAGGGGAACTCGCATGTTTCACTTGAAGTTGGAAGTGCTGCCTGCCTGAAGCTGAGAGGAGCAAGCGGGCCCAAAACGAGCTCGGGATAAGAGCTGCAGTCGTGACCTCGCCTGACGCTGTCGAGTGCGAGTGCCAAAACCAGCTCGCAGACAGACCATAAGTCTGTAGTTTAACTTCTGCGTTGACCCTGCGCTCGACACCTCCCAGCCGTAGTGAGTCCGGGACCATGCTCGCAAGGATGCAGCACACTACAATGTACCTACGCAAGCACATGACTCGCACTGGGTTCTTAGCACCTGGATCGAAAGTTTCTTCAAACTCCGTGAACATGCGATGACTTCGAGGGTTCATGTACTGTCATAGTTGGATGGAGCAGGCACTCACAGAACAAGAAGCCCTAAGCTCCCTAAGCAGTCTCGTCCCATCACATCGACTCTGAACCTTGTCTAACTGGGCAGCGTTAAACCAAAGGCCTAGTGAGAGTCGTCCTTCCCACCAAAAGGCCAATGAGTCTGCGATCGCGGCAGTGGAGCGATTCTGCCCCTTGCCACCACGCATTCTTCACGATTCAGGATTTCCTCAACATGTTCAGGGTTTTGTTGGTGTTGTTGCTGTGAGCAGTTCGGAGAACGCTCCCTCCCGTCACACGCGTCGGGCTCAGTACGGATTCAAAAAATGATTACGTAGGGAGATCTAACTTATAATCTTAATCATCTTGAACACAGTGATCTGCCTCGCCAGAAGCGCAGGACGCAGCGAAAGTCCGTGCCTTTCTGTCTGCTTATCAAGATGTTTCCCTTTCTTGTTCCAGATGTCTAGATGCAGACCGTGACTGAAAAGAGTTTTATGCATCTGCGCGTTTCCACACGGACTGACACATACATCTGCATACCCTGCAGAAGGAGAAACAGGAACATGTATAATAGAAACACACTACTGTAGAACCCTTCAAAAGTTTATGGCGAAAGCAACCGTGGATCTAGATGGAAGCACATCGACCGCTACATGTGAATGCGCTGTAGTTGCCCAAAATGCGGGTAGTTCTTCCACCTCGAGGAAGAGGACATTACGGCACGAGCAGATTTTTCAGCACCCTTTTTCGCCCTGGAAAAGCTTTGCTAGACGGTGTGAGACATGCCAGGCAACTGGAACCTCATGTCCGTTGTGGCGTCGGCAAGCCAGGAGTGCCACGGCTTCGTGGTGACATTTTGAGTTGCAAAACTTATTCCAAGATGACAGGAATTTGCAAGCTTGTTTCCGCGGGGGATGTTCTAGACTATCGAACAAACAGTTGTGAAAATAGAAGTAGCTTCTGAGTCCCGTGTGGAGGTTGTAGGATCTAGATGCCGCCACTCCGACCGCTGCCTGATATTCCCGAGACATGGCGCAAGAACCCCACATGTAGGTACACACATATTATGCCGCACGTGCGAGGACGCATTCAGTGACCAGGTGCCGATTGTGTTGGGCCCTGCTTGTGCGATCGCCCTGTGTACGGATTCTGCTGCAAAGCCCCCCCGGGCCCAATCATGCTAGGCATTCTGGTTGCACGAGCTGATGTCTTGTCTTGTGCCTGCGGTACCAAGTAGAAGCTAGGACCTAGGACGAATGTTGCTTGCCAGGTGGGACGACCCGCGCCTTGCAAGGAGGTGCTGCTGTCATTGGCCCAAGACGCGGCACGGGAGAAGAGGCCACATATATCACACAGCAAAATCCTCAAGCCATGCAGCCACCACACAGTGCAGGTCATGACCCCGATACGGGCAAAACGGGTGTGGAAAAGCCGCACGGAAAAGGGTAAAAGACCTGCCAAAGTCATCGTGGTCGGCGGCATCAACAAGACCAACATGAAAACCAGGATACAAACCCCTATCGCCACTCTGGCCGTAATGGCACCTACCATGGAAAGAGCAAGCTGCCGCGGAAGTAGAACTAGTAGTCATCGTCGTCGTAGTAGTAGCGGTGGTGTAGTAGTAGTAGTAGTAGCAGTAGCAGCCGCAGCACCAGCAGGAGTAGTAGTAGTAGTAGTAGTAGTAGGCACCCCCCCCCCTACCAACCCTTAAACTCGAAACCCTGGNCAACTTCTGCAGCTGTCACAGACAGGGGGGCCTGAGCCCCTGCATCTTCTGCAGATATAATTTTCGTTGATGATGACGATGACGATGGGTTGAGGCGCCAGGTGGTTGGTGGGGGGGGGGTGGCTAGTAGTAGTAGTAGTAGTAGTAGTAGTAATAGTAGTAGTAATAGTAGTAGTAGTAGTAGTAGTAGTACAGTAAGTAGTAAGTTGTATGCAGTACGTACTACACTCGAGTGCGAGTGCCAAAAAAATGTAGTACGTAGTACATAACAAGTAGTAAGTAAGTAATAAGTAGTGAGTAGTGGGTAGTGAGCTGTAAGTTGTCAGTAGTAAGTTGTAAGTTGTAAAAGTAGTCAGTAGTAGTTAGTGGTGGTAGAAGTTGTTGTTGTAGCATTAGTTAGTAATCAGTAGTTAATAGGTGTCGTAGTAGTTGTCGTCGTAGTAGTAGTCGTCGTCGTGGTGGTGGTAGTAGTAGTAGTAGTAGTAGTCGTGGTAGTAGTGGTAGTAGTCGTCGTCGTAGAAGTACTGGTAGTAGTTAGTCGGTAGTGTAGATCGTAGGTAGCAGCTAGCAGCTAGCAGTACTTACCCCTAAGCCCTAAGCCGGTTAGCACCAGTAGCAGTAGCCGCAGCAGCCCATGTCGTAAGAGGAGTGGCAGTCGTCGTCATACCTATGCTAGCACCAGTGTACTAGTACTCTCGTACTGGTAACGGCAGGAGAAGGATCAGCAGTTTCGGGAAGCTAGCGACCTGCAACCCTCGAAATCACAAGACAGCAAGACTGTCCCCGATGTCCTGCTGTTCTTTGATCTCACTTGACAGTTGAATGCATTAGATGTTCGAAGTTTGGAGGTACTTTCTGCAGACTTTGGCGCCGAAAGCGCCTTGGCCACTGGTGGCCAACGAACCCCCGGCGTTTGCTCTCCCTGGATGACCAGCCCCTCACCGTGCACTACTTATTGTGCGAATGCAGTGACTGCTAGTCTTAGTGTGTTTCTTATCTTCTGCGGCTAAGACTCTTTAAGACAGCGACCACGATGTCGTGTCCACCTTCATCGCTGCTACTCTTGGAGCAGCAGGTACCCATGCTGCTCTTGCCACTACTACAACTGCTGCGGCTGCTGCTATTGGCTGCCGACACGAAAACCACAAATGCCAAGGCTAATCCTGGCATCGATGCGAAATTTGCGTGATCTCATCATTCCAGTTCACCTTTGCAGACGGCCGGAAGGTTTTTCAATGATTTTCTTTTGAAGGCTGAAGCGAAGCGCCCCTGGGAGAGCTAAGAGAAACCTCAAGCCCGACAGCAGGTGACACACCAGGGGATGAATTGTCTCCATGACTCGAAGCGCCAAATGCCCCGAGCTCCGAACAAGGATGAATGTGGGCCTTATCCTGGCAGCATGGAAAGACCTGGGTGCCTCGGCTTGGCAGATCTCCAGTTCTACAGGGCAAAGGACAGTAGGAAAGCCCAATGCGAAGAGGCTTCAAAGCTCTGTGATCTCAAGACTTGAACGAGGCTTCAACGAGCTGGACAACCCTGGCAGCACGCACACTCTAGCAAGTGATGGTCACTGGGATGTCTGCATCCCAGCTTGGCATTGATCTTGGCGGCAGCTGCATGAGCATCTGGAATAAGGTAGGTCGTTTCTCAGGCATGCAGACTTCATCTCAAGATGTCTAGTGTTTCTCAGTGGGGCTGCAAAGCTGCGCGACCGATGCTGCACGTACATCAGGGGATGGTCAAAGCAGCCGAGGTGCTATGGAGTTTGATGCCCCAGCACGGCCGCTCTGTTGACTTGCCCCTCGGCCGCAAAAGCGAAAATTCTGGAAGCATCTTCATACCGTAGAGGCTTGCAGCCAACTCGCAACGCTGTTCTTGCCTGTCCACCTTGGCCCAGGGCTCCATTCCTGGGCATCCCAATAGACTGGTCTTTCTACCGTGCCTTGCCTCTAAGTCTAAGATCATTGGAAGAGAAGCTGTGAGCTGTGTCGTGAGCATCTGATGTTTGTCGTTTGTACTACACGCTTCCTATTTGTCAACGGTCAGTAGAGGCCTGTGGGAGGGATCCGGGATTCATGCCAGGCTGGGGTTGGGTTCATACGCATGGAATGGAAGTTGAAGGTGAGGTTCTCAGAACCGCAGATCAGAGTCAGCTGTAGGCCTCCCCTGCATTCCGAAACCTCAAAGCCACGCCCCCAGGCCCCGAGACCAGGGGCCTTAATAAATTACCAATACTATTTGGGGGATCCTTATTTTCATTATAGTATAATGGGCCCCAAAACCTATTCTAATTATTAAGGCCCCTATTCCACAAAGTCGTCAGGATCCCACTTGCCCAGCTGGGACTTTGCACGGGCCCGCGCGGATCAGACGCATAACCACTGCTTCGTGTCCGCACCGGAGAACGAGCTTCGAGAGTTCTAAGGGCCTGATTTCGGACAGCAGGCGAGCTTCTTGGGAGCATTGGGAACCCATTTCCAAGAAAGGAGCCACTGTCTTCCCACCCTCCCTGAACTTCGGGAGAGGGTCTGTGGTTCCCCACGGAACGCAGCTGTGAGCACCTGTCGTATAAGAGATCGCCCACTGCAAAGAGCCCAATGCTGAAGGCTTCACCTTCCACGGCGCCCCCGTGGGTCCGACCCTTTGAGTTGACTCAGAGAGTTTGCGGCCTCTGGTGGTGGAGAGTTGAAGCTGTTGCTTGCGATTGTAACACGTCTTCTTAATAAGGAATACGACAAAAAGACAGACAACGTCTGAGTCACACTAGAACAAGGATAGGGCCTTCAAGATTCTTGGCATCTTAGGAAGCATCACTTGGCGATCAGCCTTCGAAAGCTGAGGTGGGGCTGCGTCAGAAAAAGCTCTGTGAGTTCTCTAAGCGATCCCTACACGTGGCGTCAAGAAACCCAGGAACAGAATCGGCTTGTGCTCTGCACCTCTTGGAGTCTTACAGTTCACAGTGCTTGGATGAGGGATCACTTGGCAGCATCGGGCTCCAGTCTCCTCGCCAACCCAGATACTCGGCTGGATTTTTGGGAGGCAATATGTTTGTTAGGCAAGTGCAAGGCTCTCACGGGACTGATCCCGGCAATATTATGAATATTGATAGTAGCACTGCCATGGTTCTTATTGCTATTTGCTGCGATGATTCGCATGCTATCTAAGGAAGATGAATGTTTCGCAGGGCTTTGCTTCCCAGAGAGCTCTCCGGCAAAACTGGTCTGCCTGCCCCATTGATCGCAGTATGCTGTTCTTTGGACCAGGGACAAGCTGGTGTTTCAAATTGCCAACACCACATTATGTGAAAGGAGCTATAGCCACCAAGCAATGCATCATTCAAGCCACTGACATCGTGGCAGTCGTCGCAGCAGGATAGACCTCTAGAGCTTGATGGCGATGGGAACCCACCAAAGCAAGGATGGCTGCAGCCGGATTGAACGCTCAAAGACGACAAATCCCAGACACTAGGCTACATCGTCATGGTGGGTAGCAAGGGGCTGGATGAAGCCGAGACCGTGACGAAGAAGCTGTCAGAAAAGAAGGAGATGGCCGCTCGGCTGTGTTGGAGGCTTTTTCAATTCCCGACAAACCAACTACAAAATGGACACCGGGTCGCCGTGAGAGTGCGCTTGTTTGTCGTCGTTGTTGTGGTTTCTATCACATCTTTAACGTCAATAATGGACAAAAAAGACTGCTCTTGCTGCGGCTATTGCCACTACTACGACGACTTCGTCTTGCATGATAATATCAACACTCGAGACTTGATGAAGGAAGAAAAGAGAATGCTAAGAGTACTAGTATCACTACGTAGACGTACACTGCATGACACCATTCTCAGCCCTGGCGCCCTTTGGCTGCCCAGGTGGCTAAAGCGTGTCACTCCTCTGGGGGCCGCAGCATTACGATCCGTGTCAGGGAATTGGGGAAACCCTTTTGGGGTCTGACTGAAGCTCCCACAAATGGATCTCTAGGGGTTGCTATAAGGGTACTACAAGGGTGGTTATCTAAGTTAGGGTCCTCTTTATAACGATATCTTGGGACCTACAAGGGTCCCTAATTTAGAGAACTACCCATGCAGCTTGAAGATCTATAAAGCTTGGTAGACCGTGAGGGGTACTTACATAGGCACTTGTGGCTGTGGTGTTAAGTTCTGCAGGCCCTCGGTATCAAGTGATTTGCCCAGTGAAAAAACCTCTGCTCTAGAATGTGAGGATACTGCGATCTCCGGGTGATCTATCGAACCTTCTTGCTCGAGCAGGTCACGGCACAACGCTTCCTGCTTGACTAAGAGACTTTGACGAGCCCAGGTTCTCCAGAAGTTTGTGCGGGCGGGACGGATCGCCTAACAGTTTTGTCGCATGGAACTTTCGTGCAGCAACACGTCGCCTTAGCCGTGCATGGTGTTTGCACAGTCTAGCAGCTAGCAGGAGACTTTCCTGATGTCCCGGGCTTCTGTAGTACTTGGGCACAGATCATGAGCCATTGAACCATCTTGGGCTGGGCTTCTGCGTTCTGAAGTTCTGTTCCTAGGGACGAGCCCAAGGTTCCTGGTCCAGCGGCGCATCCGATCTCCGCTCATTGAGGGCCGCCGCTTCCACTTCCGGCTGTACGCAGGGCTGACCTCGCTTCACCCTTTGCGGGCTCCTGTGATGCACTCTGCAGCTCCAGGCTTTTCGGAATCGGAATCGAGGGGGAGAGTTCTCAACAAGTGCAGGAAGTGAGGCGCTTGTGCTTTCAGCTTCGGAAAGTGGCTTGAATCCTACAACCAAACCCTGCAGGTGAAGAACAGGTGTCACAGCATGACAAGTCGATGCCTAGCGAGCTGCACCTGGAAATAGCCGGAAGGTGTATGTCCATCACGACGACGATGATGGAGGCTATGCTGTTCTCGCAAGAAAAGCTGCTTCCTCGTCTCAGAGTGCAGAAAGCGAGAAGCTTGTCGAGAGAGGATCTTGTCACTTGCCCTGCATTTAAAAGTTTATGACGACTCAGCAACCCGCACCTCTGTTCTTATTTGCTGACCTGCCAGCCCCAAACCAACCAAGATCTTGAGGAGAGCCCAACAGGGGATGATCATCGGCCAAGACAATGCACCGATGAAACTCTACTTGCAGTGCTGGATCATGCCAGCTGATAGCATCACGGCACAGGCTTTTCTGACTACTTGACCCCTCGAAATGGTCTTGGAACATGAAGCCTTTGGTCCTGGGACAAGAACCAGGCTCACCACACATGTTGGGAGTTGTCCTTTGGACCGTGAGACAGTGAAGGCAGAGTGGCAAACAACCAGGAGACATGTCACTGAGGTGTTGGCCAAACGAAGGCAAATCGTTTGTAGCCTAGTGCTTCAACCCTCTTTGTTGCACGTGTTGTCCTTCTTGTTGTCATTGCTGTACATGCCTCCCAAGTCAGAGATGTTCCGATCAACCCATTCGTTTTCGTGTTTTTGTGGAATCGTGCTGCCCAGGTTCTCATGCCTCTGGGGTTTGCACGCCGCAGCAAGACGAGGCTGGTTGCGTCTGAGTTCGCGAACCAGATTGAATATGGACCTACATCGCATATTGAGCTTCATGTAAACCCCAACACCCCACAACCGCAACCCCTACAAGCTCTGGTTACAACATAGCCCTCCGGCTACTCCATGGATCGCGCTTTCTACTTGCAGTCTACACCTTATCTTGTATCAGTTTTGGAGACTCTCGGCCTGGAGCTCGAGGAACCCAAGCAGCTTAAGTTGCTTTCGGGACTCTTGACCTGGGTCTATCGCAACATAGAAGCTTGAGTGATTACCAGCATTATTCCTTAGGGTTCCCTGTTCCAATTAAAGCTAGACGCAGCACCTTATCCTAATTGCGATACTAACGCCCCTTTCGCACCTTTAGACAACATTTCATCCTGTTTCACGCTTGCAGTTGTAGAGAGCTGTTGCTGTGTCCAAGGCCTAAACCTCCCAAAAAGGTCCCTGCGGGGGCAGCGGTCTGTTTGGTTATGCAAATCCTAAACCCTAAACCCCTAACACAGTGCTGTTGCCGTCCTCATGACCATTCCCTTAGTGAAGTCTCACC
Organism: Symbiodinium sp. clade A Y106; assembly: GCA_003297005.1. Taxonomy (NCBI): domain Eukaryota; class Dinophyceae; order Suessiales; family Symbiodiniaceae; genus Symbiodinium; species Symbiodinium sp. clade A. The sequence goes on along the minus strand of BGNK01003660.1, from coordinate 25,419 downwards.
CTTCAGACTCCGAACGACATGCCTCGCCTGGATTGTCCGAGTGTGAGCGCCGAAACCCCTAAACTCGTCTGGCTTGTCCAAGTTGCGAGAGCGTAAACCCCTAAACCCCCAAACCCCAAACCCCTAAACCCCTGAACCCCTGCCCAGGAGTTTGTGACGAACTATGGCGACAGGCAGATCTCCCAGGGCGAGTCTTTTGCCTCGAAAGTTCGTCTGCGGGTGTGTGATTCGAATGAGCCCTAAACCTTTGTAGAACTCTTAAAGGAACTGTTAAAGGAACCCTCAAAGTGCGTGATTCATGCTTTGACTCTGCGGCGGACTTCACGGTGACTTTGTGTCAGGTCGGTGTTGGCAGGGGTAGGCTGGAGAGAGGTAGGGTGTGTTGCCCTCCACTCAGGTTTGCAAGGCTTTATCGGAATCTCACTGGTGCCGATCCGGATGCTCTGCTTCGTCGCAGCTCCTCTGTCAATGGAGATATATGGAGACATTACTTACGTTAGTGCGCTGATACCGGATCCTGCCATGAGATGTTATCCGGAGCATCTCGCTTGGGCGGGTGCTATTATTGATTTTGTTCCGCAACCTGAGCTTCATGCTGCCGATTAAACTGTTGGCAGCACGTTATTCAGAATGCAGTGAGCAACTACTGCAAGCCAAACAGGGAGCCAACAGCCATGTCTGTTTTTGGCCGTGACTGTGACAGCAGGAATGCACCACAACATCGTGGTGATGCTTCTCGCAGCCGGCCACCACAGCCGGCATTCCGACCTCTTCAGGAGACTGCAGTCCCTACTTGGAGGAGAGCCTCAGCTTCTTCGTGGTAGATTTTTGAAGGCTGCGGTGGTTGGGAAACAAAGACTTGTGAACGATGACTTGTGCTGGAGGAGAACTGAAAAGGAGGGCGAGAGAGAGAGAGAGAGAGAGCGAATGAACAACAGGGGCACTCAGTTCTGTACAGTCCGAGCCCATCCATAACAAATGATGGATGGGGCAGCGCACTCGCGCGGGACGGGAGGACTGCTCCCCCAACCCCCAAGCAAAGCAAAGAGAGAGTCCAAGCCCCAAGCAAAGCAAAGAGAGAGAGAGAGAGAGCGAGAGTGAGAGAGAGAGACAGAATCCCTAGGAGAGAGAGAGTGAGAGAGACAGAATCCCAGGGGCGCCTAGGCGCGGGGCGGGTCAAACTCCTGGGATCCAGCCCCGACGGAAGGAAGGAAGGAAGGAAGACAGACAATTCCTGCGAGGTGCTTGCCGGTGTGCGCTACTTGTAGTCGCAATCTAAATCCAGCTTTCACATCCCTCCAAAGTCCCTAACCGGCTGGCCATTGGCCCGGGGGACCTGACACTTGGGGTTCGACTCGTCTGCTATGCCCGAGAGAAGAGGGAAAGATACGACAGTTCTTTGAGCTTCCACTCTTTGGCACTACTGCGCAACGGCCTAGCAATGTTTGCAAATTCTGTGGGCAGGATGCTGCAGCTCCATGCAAAGCGTTGTTGGATAAGAAATGGCCCTGTTCTGAGGCACGATGCTTCGAGATCTTGGGCGTGGACTTCCTCTTTGAAGAGTACGAGGACGTCCCAGCACGATGTAGAGACTAACTCCAGATTATACGTGGAGTAGCTGGGTGCCAATGTAGAAGGCACGGCAAGCACAGCTGTGCACAGTTGCTTCTGCCGCCAGGAGATTCGTGGTGGCCAACCCCACATTGCTTGGGCTCCGCCCTTCGGATTTCCAGTGACGCTTAGGGTTCATGGTCTGGGGCTCTAGGAGCCGTGTGCAGCGACTGCAGGTGTAGGCCTCGGCAATGCAGGGTTGGGTGCCGTCAAGGCTGCGTTTCGTGCTGAGTGGCGCAAGCACCAGACTGAGGTACCTCGTGGACGTGACCCCATCGCCAGGATACGGGAGGCCTAAGGTAAGATGGAGAGGTAGCAGCACTTCCACCTCTTCCTCCGCAGGGATTTTTGCAGAGACTTTTGGCAAATCACATTGCCCTCGTTGCAGATTCTACATGCTCACTGTGCCCCGCCAGTGCGGTAGCAAGCATCGTTCAGCGGTTCATCGAGCTACCATTCTCAGCCCCTCACCACTCAAACCGCCGATCGCTGTATAGGTTGTTCCAACTTGACAAGCTTTTGTCAGCTCAGCGGCCCGCCCTACCTTATGCTGCCCTGAAACATGAGGCGTGCACACTGCCTGGGTGCCTCTACGATCATGACTGCGATAAGTGCATCTTGACGCCTGTGTTTGCAGAAGGCCTTCGGTGGCCTCGTCGCACCGCCTTCTGCGCGACTTCTTCCGCACCTTCGCGGCAAGGCTGCAAGAAGTGTGGGCAAAGTTCGGCATGACCGCAGTTTCAGGGCTTCAAGTGGATTTATGAGTTTGCGGACCAGAGGTGCATCGACCTTTGTACGGCGTGGATGTGACTGGGGCATGCCGGGCCAAGGTGACTGGTGACCCTGACCCAGAGCTGCGGGATCATGCCCCCAACAACGCAACCGACACAGTCACAGAGGAGGACAAATGGCAGGCACGGCTTCGCAGAAAGGTCGTATCTTTTCAGTGCTGAGCTTGGTCACGCCTTGTCGAATTTGCAGATACTTCCAATGTTTTTCGGCAGTGCCTCGACTGTATGTGCATGTAGATGTGGTGTGGATTAACTGCAGGTTGTGTCAGAGAAGGCGGCCTCTTTGGGATTGGAGATGAGACCGGAGGCACCATGCCACTTGTAGCAAGACCTTCAACCGTTCTCCGCACAGATCTTGTATACCGCCGTGAATTGGCATCGTCTTGCCAGTGAGGTTGGAAGGAGGGAGAGACATGTTTCGGGGCTTCTGCAGTGAACGAGAAGACTCAGCCGAGACAGCAGCAGACCTCCGCAGCTGCGCACGAACACACAGATTAGATTCAATCCACTGGCCGTAGCACGCCCACGGATGGCGAATGTTCTCATTGAAGTTTCGCGCATTGGGTTCCATGCGAGCACCAAGCTGGACGGCAGGCCTTGCGGACCTTCTCCCCAACCCAGAGGCTGTCTTGCAGATAGAGGCACAGCTATGGAATCTACCGGCCCAGATTCGATGCTCGAATTGAAATTGTAAATACTCTATCGTTCGCACACCGAGAGCCTCTTTTCCCAAAAAAGCAATGACCCAAACTCTAAACCCCCAAATTCCGACTCCTTTGTCGCGGTCGTTTCAACACTCCTTATCGTCGTTAGTCGAAGCCCTAAGCACCTGAGCTATTATGAACTTGGGGCTCCGAGATCCTGCGCCCCACCTCCCTGTCAGCACTAAACCCGTGAACCCTAATTCACCCTGAACCCTATAGGAACCCTAAACCCCTAAACCCTATAACCCCTGAACCCTCAGACTTTCTCCTTTTCCAGGATCGGCCGTTTGTCCGACGCCTTGATGTCGAGGCGAACTCCCGCAGGCACCCCTGGAACTGGCGGGGGGTTCTTTAGCACCCGGCGTCTTTTAATGCTGGCCGCGTCGGGTCCAGCAGCGGGCTCTGGGTTTGTAGGGAGCTATATGGATATGGGGGTTTCCGGAAAATTGGGGGGGGGGAGGGTACCTCATATTGGGGTCATTTTAACAATGATCTATTTAGCGCACTACATTAGGGTCCCCTTCTTGCGGAAACTCTCACAGGAACAGTCGCGAGCGAATACTACGGATCCCACCATTTGGGCCTTCTTCTTAAATTCACCTCATTCTCTGAAGCCGTCCTTCCTGTGGCAGGTGGCGGCGCCTCTTTCCCCCAGCAAGGCTCGGCCCGGAACTCAAAGGAACCGTAACGGCGCTAAAAACGGTTTTAACAGGGGGTGGCCCGGGGCTCCCAAGGGTTTTGCTTCCTGGGTTGGTCCGAGCCGCTCTTGTTTGGCCCTCATGGCATTTTGCTGAAGAGTTTCGCTCAGGAGTAGCTGAGTAGCGCATAGTGGAACGTTTGTTCAGTCTGCAGCGCAAAGAAATCCATCCATCTTTCCCGGGTCCCAGTGTGCTCGCCTGCCCGGGCGGTGTACGTGTGCGCGCGTGCCTGCGTCTATGCATGCTTTCGTCCTGCCATGAAGCAGCGCAGACAGGATTGCAAGTAGCGGAGGGGCTAAACACTAAACCCCTGAACCCTAAATCCTAAACTCCCAAAACCCTGAACCCCTAAACCCCTACAAACCCTAGTGCCTGTTCCAGACTAGCAGGGATGGCCTCCTGGCTTTGAGCTTCAACTACGTGCCGCTCTTTGTCGGTGGCCCGACTCGTGAGGACAGGGCTTGTCCACACATCGGGTGATTGACAGTCCGCATAATCCGCAAACCGCACCCAATCCCGCATTTCCTCTAGTTTAATTCTCACAGTCACTTACTTCGTTCTTTCCTTTGTAATTACACATATAGAAAGAGCTCTCTTCATTTCGTAAATCATAGTTTGGTCCTTTTGTGTTAATTCAATGAAACGAAGCATGAGTGGAAGCGAGAAGAAAGCACAAGAACGAGATCAGACATTTACAACTAGATCCCTGTTATAGAATCTTATTATTGGAATCTTCTTGTAATCTTGTAGGAGAATTTCTAAGGTTCTGAATTACAGGAGATTTTCAATGCGATTCCGTTCTTATTTGTCCCTTTTTGTTTAAATTCAGTTAAATGAAGTGTACCAAAAAGGCAAATGAAGCGAGTGGAATGAACGTATTGCCTGCCTTTGGTCACTTGGTTTAAATTGAATCAATCCAGAAGAACGTTTTCGCTCAGGATTTGACTGCACGTCCACGTTGAAGTGTGGCTACGCGCAGGATTCAGACCATGATGCTTCTGGTTCTGACATGCGCACGAAAACGGCTCCAGCATACTGCAGAAGCATAGACATCTCAAATTCAGCGTGCACTTCGGAGATGTTCAACTTGCGCTCCAGCATTTCAGAGCCCCTATCTACTGCACAGCACAGAGAAGAAGACATCTAAGATAGGAGCCTTAATAATTACCTATACGACTGTCGGGCTTCCTTAGTAGATCTATAATATAATGGTCCCCAAAACCCTGTTCTAATTATTAAGTAGAGCTAACCCTTTTCTAATTATTAAGGCCCTGTATTTAGCTGCCCTGAGCGCGGACTATACAACGTCCCTCCCGTTGGCGACGCCAGACTGCAGCCTTTGTGCAGGACGCCTTGTCCATGCTCTGGGCTGGTGTGCCGCCAGAGGACCTTGAAGACAGAGGCCGGTCCCAGCGGCTAAGAAGTTCGTATACTCTGTGATATAAAATATATTATCATACCACTATAATACCATGATGATGATGATTATCGTTGCTATGAGTATTATTATTAGTAGTATTATATTCCTGGTGTGCAGAAAGCTCAGGGAGACGAGGGATATCGGCAGCCTGCTAGTTTTGGAGATTATTTCCACTTCCCAAATCAAGTATGACCTCTTGCCACTGCGTCCTTCGGACCTTTTAGAGTCTCAGCGCTTTCAGAGTCAGCATGACAACAATGACGAGAGGCTCACCCACTCCACCTACATTATTTTGGGGGTTCCTTATTATAATTATAGCATAATGGGCCCCAAGACCCTATTCCAATTATTAAGGCCCCTACATTATGTGCAGTGCAGAGTGAGCCAGGCGCCTTCCAGAAACCCGTCCACCTTGTGGACAAGGTGCTAAACTGCTGCTCGGCCCTGGCACAGTCCGAGAGTGAGCGTCGGAAAAAATAAGTCGTATATATTCGTAGATTCTGGGTATGTTCCCTTTTGGCTTCAGACACCGCAGACACCCTTCTGATGGCACCTCCACGTCCTGATCCCCACCTTCTGTTCTTCTGCGGGTTGGGTTCCTATTGCGATGTGCAGCGGAGGCTTTTTCGAGCGGGTCGGTGGACACCGCATTTCGCCAAGTGAGGACCGGGCCAGAATTGACAGCTTCCATTCCGAGTTGGGGGATTAGTTGTCGCAACCTGGACACTACAGCTCAGTGATTTGCTGTTGTCCAGTTCCGGCTTAAACCCTAAACCCTAAAGGAAGTGGATGCATCGGCTTAAGGGCTGTACAGGATTCTCGACTCAGTCGCTAGGCGACGTGATGATCATGTCGGGACGTTGGGAACTTCTGGCCAAGATTTGTCGGAGGAGTTTGTCTTAACAGAGGGCCTCACCAAGATTGCCATGGCTTCTGCAGACTTGCTTCTCAACTGCTTCGAGAGGAATCGCACATGCTCTCACTTACGTTCTGTATTGTGCAGCGGTGAACTGTTCAAATTGGGGTGTTCAGGTCGCGTCTTCAGAATGCTACTGCTACTTCACAGCCCTGCCAAATCAAACTGCCGGAGTCCATGCATGTCGAGGGCTTTGGGGGTTCCTTATTATAATTATAGTATAGCATCCCCCAAAACCCTTCTCTAATTATTAAGGCCCCTACATCTCAGGTCGAAGTTGGGAGGGCAGCAGGTCGTCAGCAACGTCCCTGCCTTCCTCGCAGCCCGCCGTTGAGATTGTTGATATAGGGGCCTTAATCATTACCTACACTATTTTGGGGGCTCCTTATAATAGTTATAGTATAAGGCCCCTATAGTAAGTCACCCGGTGCGGCATTGCTGTGCGGACAAACAACACCCTGGCAGAAAGCACTGGCAGGAATCATCAAATTCAGCAGTGCTGTCGAAGTGCTTCGGTGAAACCCTTAACCTGAGGTCAATTTCTTCAGTTCCGGCTGTGCCCAAAGTCAAGTGAAGCTGCCCGCATTAATGCGGCTGCTGGCATAGTGTTCAAGAATTCTAGACGATCCGGCAGGGACTCAGCAACACAGAAGTTTTGTCAAGCAAGGTTGCAAGATATGTGTTCACGATAATTTTGTTGTTTGACCCGAAGCCCTCCTCGCGGGACGATTTGTGGGTCCATGAAGTGGCGACAGGCGTACCTTGACAGACGCTGTCAAGATACTCATGAGCTTGATGAAGCCACAGGAAAGAGCCCAAGATCATATCCTACTGTCCAAGTTTCAGTATGAGGAGTGTACATCGCCCCTCCTGGCCTCGTTGCATTTCCCTGCAGCACACTGAAAAGTTGACGGCTTCCGTGTCCGGATCATGTCGATCAGACCGCGTGAGCTGTTTGAAACCCATCAGATCACTCAGGCAGTCCCGAAAGCCAATAAATATTACATGTTTCCATTTCTCAAACAGCGTCAAACAGAAGTGCTGAAGTGCTGGAGCCCCATGCATATCATTAATATGCTATTGTTCGTCAGTATCTAGGATAGATACCATACACATATCACCGCAATAAAAGAATATACAAATATGTATATATATATAAATAAATAACGGTTGTTCTCATCAGCCAGATGTGTAAAGTAAGATCTTCTTGGGTTCTTGTAAGGGAACCCAGTAGAATCATAGATGCGGAGGACTTCAAGGTCAGCCCGACACCGCAAAGTCTAAGCACGCCAAGCCGCCGCTGAGCACAGCGCTCACGCAATGATTTGGAAAACATCTCACAATAGCGGCGTCTAAAATTTAGAGCTATGCCCCCGGATTTGCTGCCACGTGCAATTTTTCTGTGCATCAACGAAGAGTGGAACGACACTTCAGAAGCGGGTAGGGCCATCTGGCTTAGCGCACAAGCCTAATTTGAGGAGGTCAATATCTCTATGACCTATCCTCAAAAAAGGGAGTCCAACAGAGGCGGATAATTTTGGCTTTATTTTTATCAAGGCGCACATGGGCTTTCTAAAAGAGGCACTAAAACGCAAAGATGGCCAGGCACAGTCCACGAGTATGTATTGCCCTATTAGAGAGGATTTATTAGAGGTTTAGAAGATATTTGGCTCCTTCCCTATAAGACGTCTATTGAAGCCATATCATAGGAAATATCCATTAAGGATCGTAATGGGTGATTTTCGGAAGGCCTTTCATAGTATAATCAGGCAAGAGCACAATCCTATTAACAATCGAGGCGTTTATAGGGATAATTTCTCGTAGAGTAGATAAATTTTCGATTTAGATATATAGAAGAACGTAATAATTACAATAAGAGAATTAGGTTAGATTCTCTATATCTCGTTGTAATAATTATAATCATAATAAGATATTTTAGATTGTGGGCGACTTGTATAAATTTAACTTTATATTAACAATCCCCCTATTAAGAAATTCTTTCTCTTCTGAAGGTCGCTGTCTAGCAGGATATACGTTGCCTGTAAGTCCCTCCTCGAAACCGACTTCCTCCTTGAAATCTCTGCTTTGAAGGCCTGTAATTACTTTGTCCCGCACCGGCTAGCTGCCATTTTACATACGGATGTCTCGATTTTACTTGGGTCCTATAACGGAAAATTTTAGAGGAGTAACTAAGTAGCCCCACCGTCATAGAGTGGTCCATATAAGTAATAATAAAATTATCGTTATGATCTATGGCTAGCGAGCGGGTTGCACCATTTCGCCCCTCTAATATTTAATTGAAGCTTCCTAGCACAAGTTCGAGAGTCGATTATACTCAAAAATCACCCTCACTAATATAATATGAAGATCGTAATAAAATTTTACTAATAGATTTCGTAATGAATATTTCGGATCGTTCTACTCACACAACTATATAGAAAGAATTTAGTTTACTATATAATCGAAAATTAATAAAATCTACGCAACCGTCGGGTTTTACTAGCTTCTAATCTATTTAACTATATCGTTAATTTGGCGAAAATAAGAACGATCGTTTTTACTCTCTATAAATTTCGTCCCAGCGCGCTCATACTGAATTCTTTGAATAACAACACAATTCGGCAAAAGTCTAACAATATATATTCTACAATATTATCTATTCGAATTTATTTTTAATTTATAAAAGTCTTATATATGAAATAATCACGGTTTGGAAAAATAATCTCAAGCTCCGAGAACTCATATATCTAATTATTTTCTAAAGTATAATAAATTAATTCTGCTCTTCCATTTTATATAATATCTAATAATAATTATTTGATTTAGATGATAAGAACTCCGCTAATTAAATATATTTAGAATCGTATAGAATTGTATCTTAGTATCTCTTCTCTCCCTTTCCTCCTTTTGAATATATTTTCAATATTAATTCGATATCATAGAATGAAAGATAAATATTCGATTTGTATTATACTTACTTGTTTATAAGATCACTATTCGGAATATAGGTTGGTCTGAGTAATTCTAAGGATAACGCTCGGAAAGTAGATAAGAGAGATTTATACGAGATATATTTTTTTTGGAAGATCGACGATCGGTCAATGCCTCTATGGATTTTCTGATAAGTCTATTTCTTTATCTGACCGAATATTCAATTATAGATTATTCTCGGATTTTTATAAGAGAGTATAGTGTGCTAGTTCGACGCTAGTGGAATTTCATTTCAACTTGCCTCAGAAGATCTTGATAGTCCGCCTCTACGCAATCCAAGATCCCGGAGCAATGCAGTCGCCTCTGTAACCTATCCATCCGAACCATTCGCCGCCTCTATGGCGACTATGAAGGTCTTATCGTTATGGGTGTTACTGACACCTCCTTGTGGTTATTAATCCTACTTGTTGGATATTATGGAGAACCAAAGGATAACCTTTTTCAGAATATAAAGATTATATAGGGATTATACTACCCCAAAAGGTTAAAGGTTACTACTCTACTACTAGGTAGTCAAAGCTCAGAGACTTGGTATGCTGTGCTTGCTGACCATACATAGCACCAGTCATATCATAGTGTTGATTATCAAGCCCCCTACCGCATGCATGAATAGTCGGAATCGGATATGCCCTAAATTCTTACCTCTCTCAACGGAGAGAAGGTTTATATTCCAACCCTTGCGAAAGGTGCGTGCGTGATGGATGCACGAGGGACAGTTTGTAGAGCCAATCAGGCAGATCTCATCAAAGAAACCGTTAATTATTGACCGACTTATAATGGGGAGTGGAAAAGAATCACAAAATCTCATTTATCGGAATTCATTATCTTAATCGGTATAATATTATAATCACGTTCGCCTGCGATATCGATCACGACTATCATGGGCAAGAATGCCAGCAATAAGACCGACCGACCGACCGATAAAATCCGACCAACCCGAGCCGACCCGACCTGACCAACCCGACCCCACCCGACCAAACCCGACCCGCCCGATCAACCCGACCATCCGATCAACCCGATCCCACCCGACGACCCAACCCAGAACGCTGTCGGCACGGTTGCAGCTATGTCAGTTATGTGAATTGAGATAACTAAGCTCCGAAATCCTCAACCCTAATATACTCGATGCGAACACAGTCAGAGAAGGGTAGAAGTCGTTACCAGTGACTTTGCAATCATCGCTGTTGCGAAAAATTCAGCTTTCGAGATGGGTCTTCCGAACTCAATGATGTGCAATGCGTTGCTGCCCAGCTGATCGTGACAAGCTCAGATCTGCATTCACCTGCACGTGGAGAGAGTAAGATCATTGCTACGGCTGATGCTACAATATCGTTTCAACTCAAACTTTTTCCCGGGCCGCGCACCCTCGCTACAGAACCGCCTCCGATCAACGCACCCATCAAGCCATGATAGGATCATGAGACATCCGATTCTGCTTGCAGACTAGCTGGCGCTCGCTCAAACAGTCCTTGACAAGATTTGACAAGGCAAGAAAACAAAAGACAAGAACTATCAAGAAATGGCCTTCTGATTGGGCAGTTACGGTCCTGTGCAAGGAAGAAGGTCTGGCCATTGCACTCCCGCAGGCGAGCAAGCGAGTAGCACCATCACCTGAGTCACCATGCGGAGGTTCGTGAGCTTCATAGGGATTTGCAGGGGTTTGGGATTGAGGGTTTAGGTTTGGGGTTTTAGGGGGCTATTTAAGGGTTAGGGGTTTACAAGTTGAGGGGTTTCGGGCTTTGGGGATCTCAGCGGCCTGCTTGGTACAATATGCCTTGCGACTTCCAATTCGTTTCATTCTGGGCATCCGGTGTGCTCATGCAATACCAACAGAGCTCATCACAAAGCCAGGGCCTAAAATTTCGAACCGACCTCACCCTAACCCCCAACCCCCCCCAACCCATCCAAGCCTGTACCCATTACTCATTACTAAACCCTAAACCTTGACGCGTCTGAAGTGGAGACGCCGCCTCCTGGGATCTCGCGGAGTCTTGCAGGCCTTTACCTATTTTTGGTTAGTAGGGAATGGAAGCATGGTAGTAATAGTAGTTATAATTGTACCCCATTCTTCTATTCCTTACTAAGCCCCGGCTTACGTTTAAGGGCTTAGGGTTGAAGGTTTTGGGTCTTAGCGCCTTAGTGGCTCTGATTTTCAGGGTCAATTTTTTTTTACTACTAGCTACGCCTTCAGAACCCCAAGCCCCAGAGCCTGAACCCTGAACCCGGTTTCGGGTTGGGATTTTGGTTTTGTTGGATGTTTTTTGCTTCTTGCATGGCTGAGCGAGGGTTAAGGGTTTGGGACTTACACTTCAGGGTTTAAGGTTTACTTCGACCCCAAAAGATTGCCATAAAGGTGCCACGGACGTCATCCATAACCTTGAATTGAAGGGAATTCCAGGCTAGCCTATCTTCAGTGGGGCGCCTAATCCAATAGTTTTGTAAACGATTAGAGATGAACTATTCTTTTGATGATCTCTTTAATCTGTCAGAGCTTGTTGCCGGCCTAGAAAATTTCAGTTTCTACGAGATACCGTCCCTCCTTTATCATATAGCTCATTAATTCAAGATCTTACATCTCAGAAACCTATAGATTCTTTAGAGAAGCAAATCTTTATTTTTACTGAAGTACATTTATTATATGAATACTTGCAGAGAACTTCCAGAAGTTAATCATGCCACCCAACCGCTCCTAGACGGCCCTTAGTGATGCTAAGATCATCCGCCTACTACCTTGTAATACATACCGGAATTGGCCCAAACCACGCTCTTCGAATCCCATATAATCTCCCAAATTTGTGATATTATTAAATCGCGATTCCAAATGAGGCTCCGCGCCTAAGTCTAAACCCCCAAGCCACAAATCCCGTAAGGATTCGACTAAATCATTCAATAATATAATCACCACTTCCAAAAGAACGATAATAATAATTTAGGCATGCTAAAGAAATACTCCATTATATTCTAACATCATATTATTTCCCAAGAAATTTGAGAATCCACTATTCAAGATATCTTCCGATATGACCGATATATCTACTATAAAATAATCTCCACATGCTAATTCATTATAATTGTGCACTAGACACGCATCGAAATCTCCATAATAAATTCTATTCTACATAATCACGCTCACATAGAAGTTACTATTAAAAATCTATATCAATCGCCTTAACTATACTTATAAATCATAGAATATAGAAAAATAAATATCCACTTATTATCGATAAGTAAAAAATAAATTTCGTAGATTCACCACGCACTACTACAACCGTACAGCCTAAGACCAACAGCATCAATTTTTAATATTTAGACAAATTCCCCTTTCTTATCAAGAAGAAACGATCAATATATATTCATAGAACCAGAACCCTTAAAAGACTAATCCATTCTATAACGTACGGAAAATTTAGAACGCCGTCATGAGAAATTAGAATATTCTATAATTTTCATAATCGAAAAAACAGATTCCAAAGACTCCGATATAAAATTCATAAATTGAGAAAATACGATCTATATAGTTCAATATTAACCGATAATAATTATATGAACAAAATTATAGAATAAGAAATCGAGAGATAATAAATAATAAAAAGAGAGAAGAGAAGAAAAAGAAAATAGAAGAAAAAGAAGAGAAAGAGGTAAGAGAGGGACGATAAGAAGAGAGTCGATATAACGAGAATCAGAAAAGAAGAAAGATAAATAGCGGTATATATATATATAGAAAAAAACCAAAGTTGAGAGCAGAAGAAATAATAATGACAATAATATCAATGATCATGATAACAATAACAATAATACCACCACAAACAACAAAAATAACAAGCCCAACAAAACGCAACGGACAACAACCACAGCAACAGCAAACAAATGAAACACCAGCAACTTCAACAACAACAGCAGCAACAACAACAAGAAGAACAATAAACCCAACCGCACACCAACACATACACAAACACCCGCACACACACAGATACACATACACACACACACACAGACAAACCCACACAAACACGCACACACACACACACCCACAATATGGTTGACAGACTTGTCAATGTGCCCCTAAACCCTATCGTGGTAAAGACCTATTCTATTCTCTCTCCCTCTTTCTCTATCTCTCTCTCTCTATCTCTATCTATCCTCAATATAAACGCGCAAAACCGACATGCCGTTTGCATCGGTTTTCACGAGTCTTCCTATTTTTCGAAATGCCTTTCGTATCGGTGGCATCGGTGTTTCGTGTTTGCGTAGGGGGTGGCGGGGGGGGGGGGGGGAGTTCCTGAGATAGTCAAGAAAAACGGGGAGGGAGGGCCTGAGATAGTTAGGAAGGGGGGAGAGAGTGAGAGATTAGTCTGAAACAACCAAATTTCCGCATGATTTATGCGCGGCTCGGGGTTCATTGCCATCGTAGTAAAAACGAAAGACTACCTACGCTAGCTTTCGTGATCTTTCTTTATCGTAAATCTCAATATCCCGGCCGCAAAGTAAAGTACATTTCGTATACTGAGATTTCACAACGCTATCTTCCCTCTTCGGTACGCTCCCCGAACACAACTCTTTAATTACCATTTATTTGCCGAAGTCAACAGTAACACTAGTGCGCACTTGCAGCCCTAATTTTTTCCGTGACATTTCCCCAAATCTACGCACCGACCTAAGCCTTACCAGATTGCAAACCCCAGAACTCGAAAACACTGAGATCTTCTAGGCTATATTTTCATATGAAATACGAGAACTTTGCTACCAAATCCTGACTCTTAACCTTAATTCTGGGCCGCCAAATTCACTACTTCCCATTATGCCGAAGATAATCTGAAATCTGCTTTTTAAAAGATTCCGAAAGCTTTGCTATAACAAAAAATTATGGAACACTAGATATATTGAAATGTATATTGTCATATCGTCTAAGTAGCATGCTGTCTTACGCCTCGAAATCTTTCAATACCTTGCGTTGTGCACGGCACGGTACAGTACGCAATAGATTGGGTAATCCTTGATGAAAGAGATTTAGAGCGGGCAAGAATTCCACTAGTTGTATATTCTAGGAGATCATTGGAATGGTCAGGCCCAGGCCGCCAATCGGCGGGCCTCTGTCAGTTCCTGCGCACGGCGGACTACACAAAGTAATGTGAGGGGACACAGGGGGTCGCGCTTTTATAATGTCCACCGTCAAGCGCCACTGGCGGCGTGGCCTACCGCGTGCGGCACGGAGCTGTGCTCGTAGCACGGTGATGCCTTGGTGAAGCCCCAAAAGCCGCCCAGAGCCGTTCAAACCCGCAACTAACAGGTCCATGAGGAGCTGCGAATCACATCATTCAATCCTTCAGCAACGCATTTCACGTGAATCCACAACTAGCGGTCCTGAACAAGCTATGAAGCAGATTCGGGTAGAAACTCGGTTTTGCTCAAATCCATTCGAACCCTTGATGTTTGGACTCCTGCGTGCCTACATGTGCACAAAAATCAGTGCCGCACATGCGTCCAAACTGCAACGCCCGAAACCCTGAAAAGAACCGAACAGTTTACCACCCCGAAAGCTTCAAACTTGCAAAGTCCGAAAGTTTTCTGCCAAAAACGTTTTGAAACCTGTAAGACCTGAAAGTTTTACTACCCGGAAAGCTTCAAACACCCCGAAAGCTTGCTACCCGAGAAGCTTGTGAAACCCGAAAGTTTACTACCCGAGAGGTTTTAAACCTGTAAGACTATAAGACCCAACAGTTTACTACCGCAAAGCCTTTAAACCTGAAAAACGGCAAGGTTACTACCCGAAAGGCTTCAAACCCGACAGCTCACTACCCCAAGAGTTTCAAATCCGCAAGACCCAACAGTTTACTACCCCAAAGGAATTGAAACCTGTAAAACCCGAATGTTTTACTACCCAGAAAGCTTTAAATTTGTATAGCCCAAAGGCGTTGAACTAGTCCAGCCCGAAAGTTTACTGCCCCAACAACTTCAAATGAAACAAATCCAACAGTTTACTATCCGAAAGGTTTTCAACCTGTAAAATCCAAATGTTTACTACGCAAACAACTTCAAAGCTGTAGAACCAGACAGATTAGACTTTAAGCCTAGGAAAGTTTTACTGCCCGGAAACGAATGTTTACTACCCAAAAGCTTCAAACCTGCGAAACCCCAAAGTTTACTACTTCAAGGGCTTTCTAAGAGGAAAAAACCCGACTGTAAGTAGGGTACTTGCGTGCAGCTGTCGCGTAACATGTGAAAACACCACATAGGCACCCAAACGCAACGACCCCCCCCAAGGTCGTACTGCCGCCCGCAAAAGGAAAACGCGGCGACTTTCAAGCTTGGGAGTATTCGTACTAGTAAGAGTAGCAATAACAAAGGAAAGAAACATAGTGCGGACCGCGAGAGCAAAGGACCAGGAGGGCAAAGAACTAATTAGTATAGACCAGAGGACCCGGGAACAAACAAATTCAACACAAAAACAAGCAACAAACAGGCGTGGTACTGGCGGTACCACTCGGTAATTTCCAAAAGCTCCGTGCGCTCCATTCTCACCTGGAGTTTATGAAGCATAGGAAGAGCCCGATCCGAGAGCCTGGTGCACCCATGACCGAAAGGTCGTGCGCAGAATATGGCCCTGGCCGGCCGGTCATGCAGAAAGAAACAGCTGAAGGGACCTTTCATGCCTCTCTTCCAGGATGGCCAGCCTGAGCAGCTGCACTGTCAATTCATCCCCAATCCCTGTTTTCCGCCCTAAGTGCAAACCCTCAGTGCTGGGCACATTGTCCATGCGATTGATGCGCCGGGCTTGCTGGGTTATGACCCTTTGCTGGTCACGCAGGACCTTGATGCAACATATTGGCTCATGATTAAGCCAAAGCGCGTTGATGCGCGCTGCCTGGGCCCCGCGCACTGGCACGCACAGCATTACATGTGTTGCTCATCCCAGCAGTGGCCACCAAGAAGACAGAAGAGAGCGAGTCAAGGTAAGAATGCAGACCGCGTGACGCTCTCAACCTGCGTCGCAAGACAACGAGACCGAGGCAGTGCGATCGAGCGAAACATGCGACTGAAATGTGCCACTGGACTGACATGCTGGTGCATGTCCAGATATGTCCAGCCACTTCCCTGCATGATCCGAGTTTCTTAAAATTACTTATACATAGTCACAATAACAGTACTGGTTCAGTAGGCCTCTTGCGAAGATACATAAGCTACAGTATGGCGAAAGGAAAAGCTCCAAACCCAAACCCTAACCCCACACTTTGACCATAAACCCTAAAACCCTAAACCCCTAAACCCCAAACCCTAAACCCCTAAACCCTAAACCCCTAAACCCTAAACCCCTAAACCCTAAACACTAAAACCCTAAACCCAAAGCCCCAGACCAATAAGCTGGCAAGCTCCTCCTGAGTTGTTTTTGATTGCGTTCCGTGTTTTCGCGACATGCAAGCGGGCAGAAGCTCTCTGTTCAGCTGAGTTCCTCAGAAACCGAGTAGCGGTGTTCGGATATCTGCGAACGTACACGTATGCGTAAAACATCATAGACAAATACAGCTACAGATGCAAATACCTACACATACACATATGCAACATATACATATATGCATACGGATACAGATACACATACGGTTACAATTACATAGGTTACATATACATGGACGTACATTTTACATGTGGTATTCACATACATGTACTAGCACATATGAATACATATACATCTTGTCTTGTACACATAAGGAAAATAGACAATGCAATACTGTATCTGTCTATCTACCTACCTACCTACCTCCCCACTTACCTACCTACCTACCTAGATAACCTTCTATGTTTATGGATCTTACGGATTTAAGAATATAGGATGATAAACGTATATACTACGTCTTGAAAAGTTTGGAACTACTCGGTAGAACCTGCTGGAACCTCAGACGCTGAATTCTAGCTTCCTCAACAGCCATTGCGTAAAACAGTGGGCTCTGTGCTCGGAACAGAGCAGAGTCTGAGTAGAGGCATTGTATCTGTCCAAGTCACGCACTTACATGTTTTAGCTGCGTCTGACATCGTCGTGGCGGCTACAGTGGGCCCAGCCGGTAGTGGCGGTTGTCTAGGAGCCGCATGCTGCACTTGCGACACTCCTCCAAAATGAAACCCACGTCCCTAATTTTCCTGCGGGCCTCGACGTCTCGTCATGGCGGCAGGGATTAAGACAACGGGCGGTAAGTTTGCATGGACTGCTTCTGTTTCGCTTGCAAGTGTATGCATGCATGCTTCTTGGGTGGGTTTCTGCACGAAGGCTGTGCATGTAGAGCCAAAAGGTGCGGAAACGCCAAAGGATTGCAACAACCCGCTGTCCACACCCGCTGGCTGGCTTTACCACTACCTCCGCCTCATCAAAGAAATGCAAAGACGCAGTCAGCAAGGTCCCCTTTTCTTGCAGACGGCTGCAGCCATCGCGAACCCGAAAGGTATACCAAAGCTGTTGCAGCAACTGCCTGGTAACTGAAGCCTGCATGAACGGTTGGGCGCGGGCTCGGATTTTAAAATGCGAAGAGCTGGATAGCCACTCATAACATTTGGCCATCCAGAGACGCACTCTAAGCATCCCTCGTTGGAGGATGGCCCTGCAGAGTGAAACAGCTTCATGCGTATCAAATCTTCAAATCTGTCTTGGGGCTCTGAGAAATGCACAGAGGCCATGGTTCGCGTTCAGGCGACCGCTGCATCCTCATCCTGCCTATTACCTTGCCTCCTTCCTCAGCACCCTGAAATCAAAACGACCCCATCAATCTTGCTGTTGACGGGGCTTGCATTTGCCGGAGCCAAGAGGCGGTCCGTTACCAAAGCTGCGGCTTGAAGCGGAGGCTCTCAGCATGAATGCGCCCTCCAGCACAAGACACCGGTCAAGGGTCTTCGGCTTAAGAGTTTAAGGATCAGGATGACCATTTCGGTGCTCCTCAGATGGCTTAGATTGGGTCGTCCAGGGCACACACCTTGCGAGGAAGCTCCGCCTTCTGCCGCTGCACCAATCACGCACTCCGCACCATCGGCAGAGCGCGCGGTTGAAAAGAAGACTTCTTCTTCAAGGCCCCGGGTTTAGGTTTCAGGTTTTCTTGTCTTTCCATCAACATCAACGGTGTCGCTCGTCTTATTATCTGCCGCAACTGTCCATCACCAGCAGTACTAGTATCACATATTCGTTGTGGAGATCAGATGAGGGTCATTACTAGTAGTAGTTGTAGACCTCGTTGTCGTCGAGTACCTAGTAGTGAGTAGTTAGTAAGTAGTCGTCACTCGTTAGAAGTTAGACAATAGACGCAAGAAGTAAGTAGTAAGCACTGAGTAGTAGTACTTAGTAGCAGGTAGGAAGTAGTAATAGCAAGTAGTCGCAAATGGTAGCAGGACGTAGTAAGCAGTAGTGAGAAGCAGTAAGTAGCAGCAAGCAGCAGTAAGTAGTAGTAATGGAATATAGCAACAGTAGTAGCCGTCGTCGTAGTCGTAGCTGTAGTCATCGTCGTCGTCATCGTCGTCGTCGTCGCGGAGGAGTAGTAGTAGTAGTAGTAGTAGTAGTAGTAGTAGTCGCCGTCGTGGTGGCGGTGGTGGTGGCAGTGGGGGCGGCAGAGGTTTAGGGTTTATGGTTTAGAGTGGTTTGGGGTTTAGGATATAGTAGTGGTAGTGGTACTGGCAGTGTTGGTCGTAGTAGTAGTACTAGTACTAGTAGTAGTAGTAGTAGTAGTAGTACTAGTAGTAGTAGTAGTAGTAGTAGTAGTAGTGGTAGTAGTAGTAGCAACAATAAAGCTCATAGCGGGAGCAGCAGTGGGAGCAGCAGCAGCAGCAGCGGGAGGAGAGGAAAGTTAGTAGTGTAGTAGTAGTAGTAGTAGTAGTAGTAGTAGTAGTAGTTCGTCGTACTAGTAGTAGTAGCAGTAGTAGTAGTAGTAGCAGTAGTAGTAGTAGTAGTAGTCGTCGTTGTTGTTGTTGCAAGGAGCATGAGTAGTCGCCGTCGTCGGGGGCGCAAACTACAACAATATTAAATACTATAAGGCGATGTTATTAGCAAGATACGCCCGTCATGGCCCAGAACCTGCCTTGAACGGGCCATTCGGTCTGCAGCTGCTGGATGCCACCAAGGCCCGTAGCTGCCGAAATTTCTACTTTACCACACGGGCCCAGGGCTACTGTCCAGACGGCCCATTCAAGTGGTGGCGAGATGAAGCACAAACCCATAAATATAGAGGCCTGAATGACTAGACTGGGACTTTCGCGGGTTAGACTTAGATATAAATATTACGGACTCAGGTGAACCGTCATAGAGGGGTCTTAAGATTTAGCCTTGGGTTTTGGGATATACGGCTGTACAAATGATGAGAAGCCCGGAGAAGTGGCACTAATTATTGGTTAATTAGGGTTTTACTCGTCATTCGGGCCCCTATAACAATTTGTGAACCCAAGGTTCACTTCCCTGGTTGTCCTGGCAAAGTTGCAGGATCATCCTCCCGCGAATAAAGCAACCTCAGATCGCTCTAGAAGGTTCACTGCGGGATTTAGTGCTTTTGGGGTTTAGGGGCTTTGGTCAGAATAGGGTTTTGGGGCCAGATTGTACTGTGACTTAGCAGGGAGTAAAAGGTGATCTCTGGAGGGATTGGACATCTGCTTCCAAGACGCATGTACTCCGGATAGAGCTGGCTAGTGTTGGACACACAATACTCACGCGCATCCGTGTTGAAGGCATACTTCCGATCGCCCAACACCTCAGCAATCTTCTCCAACTCACTGTTGGGCTTCAGAGGCTTACAAGCTGCGGCTCGGCAAAACGACTTTCTATCCCTTTGATATCACCGTTGCATTGCAATCACACCAGGTAGCTTCGTCAGCGCTATGGCTATCAGCATCAGTATCGTTCGATTTGCCCGTCCCCTTGATTTGGCTCCTCAGCCTCTTTGTGCGTTAGGAATCGAGGTTTTCGGGCTGGCCCATTTCCCGAAACTGTGGGCAACAGAGCAGGCAAAACATAGAGGATTATTCTTTGGCGTGCACACGAGTCCGGTGACCACTCGGGACTGTATTGAACTACCCATGGCGTCTTAGAAAAGAAATGAAAAGAAACCTGCGGATAGGGCACACTGTCGTACTTACCCTCCTTCACCACGTTCTTGGCAGAAACCATCCGCTTCAGCCTGCCGCCGCGCCATTTGGTGTACCTGCTTTCTCAGCAGCCGCCCACGCACCGCTGAAAGACCATCCCGATGGAGTGAC
Organism: Symbiodinium sp. clade A Y106; assembly: GCA_003297005.1. Taxonomy (NCBI): domain Eukaryota; class Dinophyceae; order Suessiales; family Symbiodiniaceae; genus Symbiodinium; species Symbiodinium sp. clade A. The sequence continues at coordinate 5,074 of BGNK01003660.1, read as the reverse complement.
TCATCTGTCCTCTAACCCTGCATAAAACAGGTAACTAGCTGCCTCCGGCAGCCCCACGGCATGCCGGAGTATCTTCAACCTGAGAACTCGAAAACCGATCATGCGTCGACAACCCACAACAAAAGCCCACAGAGGGTAGTCAGAACAATAAAAACAGCAGGAGCGAGTGCGAGCACGACTGCGAGCACCAGCAGTACTATTACAACTATGAGTACCAGCAAACTGCCTGAAATAGCCACGAACAGCAAACCTAAATGCGCCAAGTTGTCCACACAACTGGAGACAAAGATCTGCACCGCTTTGAGTCAATGCCGCCCAGAGGCTTTCGGATACAAAATTCTAGCTTTACGGGACTGCTACTCCAAACTACGCCCAACGATGCTTGCTCTTCCGGCCTCAGGTATACACACCAAGATGCAGCTGCATCCAACAGACAACTTCGCCTGTGCCTTCCCACAAACCAGTGCCTGACCATGCCTGCTCCCAAACAGAAAACTTTACCTTAAACTCTACACCCCTGAACCCTCCAACTGCCAATCCCCAAACCTCTGAAAAACGACCGGGTTGCCGCGTCTCGACATACACACGGCCCAAAGCAGCCCGGACGAGGAGAAGAGACTTGGCGGTGGAGCTGTTTCAACTTATCTGAGTGACATCTGGGGAACTGTTGGTCGAGCATGTAGTCTAGAACGGGACCCCGATGTCATGAGAGGAGAGTAGGCTCTAGAGTGCTTGCCCCTGGTCATCTTGAGGTTGTGGGTTCAGGTGCAAGATTTGGGCCAAGGACTTCCCAACCTGTTCCTTCAGTTGACTGGAATGCCTTTGGAATGGAAGCTGGAATGCTGAGGACATGCCAGCTCCTGCGACCCAATCACGCAAACTGAGCCCCCGCACCCCAAATGCCTAAACCCTAAACCCTAAACCCGGGTCAAGATCACAAACTCGAACCGCAGATCGAGGAGTCCCTCTTGCAAGGCTCTGAACCGACTGTCACCGCAGCCCTCAAGACCTGAGCAGGGAGCTTCGACGACCCGAAGCTCCGACCCCAAAAGCCTGATATAGGGGCCTAAGTGATTAGGGTTTAGGGTTTAGGGTTTAGGGTTTTTTGTTTTTTTATGGGCTCTTTTCCGACTGCAGTACAGTAAGAATTCCTATACCAGGATGAGCCATTGGTAGGGGCCTCTGTTTGCAGTAAGGCTGAACCCCGAAGACTATCACCCACCCAGCTGAGGCCCCACCTGTGTCGCACTACAGGCAAAGTATGCTCAGGTTTAGGGTTTAGGGTTTAGGGTTTAAGGTTTCGACATCAGCAAAGAAAAGTGGTCAAGATTGTGTACCCCTAGTTTGGCCAGCTGTGCACTTCAAGTAGGAACCAAGGACACACAACAAAACACTCCCTCTGGCACAGAGCTGACTTTAGGGTTTAGGGTTTAGGGTTCAGGGTTTAGGGTCTAGGGTTCAGGGTTTTTTTTAAGTGCATCGGACTGTTTAGGGTTTAAGGTTTAGGGTTTAGGGTTTCCTATACCATTTTGGGGGCTCGATCCTTTGTATAATTATGGTATCATGAGCCCCAAAACCCTATTAAAATTATTAAGGCCCCTATATTAAGTGCCGCCCAGTGTGCGTGAAGGCCGTCAGAGCCAAGCGGAGAATACTTGTCGGCTAGGCAGGAGGTCTCTGCAAAGTAAGCGCCTGACACGGGAAGCGGCACCAGGGAGCAACCACTCGCACTTGCAGTGGCAGCTGCGGCAGCAATGCGAGGTGTTGATGCTTCTGTTGTTGTTCTTGCTAGTGGTGGTCGTGGTCGCGCTGGGAATGTCGCTAATTACTCTTCAGTCAGTATTCCTTGTGGTAACACTGGCAACAACGAATCTATTGACACGGAGGAGGAAGCAAGGGAGGCGAAGCGGGAAGAGACGGAACTCGAGTGGCAGCCATACTCAGAGTAAGTACCACTGCAAGTGGAGTCAGGCCAACTAGTCACAAGAGGCCCAAATCTCAATAAGCCCTCAAGTACTAAGTACTGTTTCACAAAGTTGCAGGGGCCAGGATGAAATTTTCGGCCACCAGGCACTACATCAAAAAATCCGAAGATGTCCAAGGAGGGATCGGGGTGTCAAGCCTGGCGACCTGCTGAGGGTTCAAGAACAGAAACGATCCGATCGATGGTTGCCAATACTATTCTTCTGGTAAAGGTTGGCAGTAGAGGAAATCTGTCTTTTCTGCATACTACATGTACTTTAGCTACTAAGCCTTGGCTATGGCCATGACGATTCGTACTGTTATGACGCCTCTGCCAAATGGACCCACCTAATACAGGGGCCTCAGTAACTAGAACAGTTGTTTTTTGAGGGGAGTATGCTTCTATCACTACTAGTACTTTTTCAGACTCCTGGCCCCAATCCCCAAATGCCGAATCTACACCCTAAACCTTAAGCATTCCGTGGAAACTGGCTCTGAACCTTAAACCCTAAACTCAGAACCCCCTAAACCCTAAGTCCCAAACTCAGAACCCCCTAAACCCTAAGTCCTAAACTCAGAACCCCCTAAGCCCTAAGTCCCAAAGCAGCAGCGGTGCAAAGACCCCCACCTCTCCCCAGAGCCTTTGCATTGACGGACCTTGGCTTCTGGGGGTTCAAGGTTTTTTTTAAGCTCCTTTTTAATTTTTTAAGCTCCTTTTTAATGTCTTCAAGGTTTAGGGTTCAGGGTTTAATGTAGGAACCTGATTAAGAAACCTTGGGCCTTTCCTGGGGTTCCTTATATTAATCCTGCTATTTTGAGGTTATAAGGCCAGGGTTTCTTTCTCAGGTTCCTACATTAGGGTCTAGTGCCTAGGCTTTCAGGGTTTAGGGTTCAGGGCTCTGAGTTCGCGGTTTAGAGTCGGGTCTTTTGAGCAGTCGGTCCCAATTGCCGTGCCTTGCGCCGCACGGTTTAGGGTTTAGGGTTTGGGCTGGGTTTATGTAGGGTCCTACTCGACAGTCTTGCCACCACCGGCTACATGGATTGGATCTGCGCATGTAAAGGGAAAAACATATAATCAAACAAGCTGCCCTGCGCGTTTCATGTCGAAGTGGTGTCCTTGGCTTGTGCCCAACTGAAAGCACTTTGCGCAAAACACTTGCTGGGAGTTTACAAAAATAGGGGACCCTAGTATAGTACTCTAAATAATAGGAGCCTTATTATAAGGACCCCAAAATAATGTACCCCTGATTTTCGGAAACTCCCTGCTGGGCCAACGCCAGCAACCTCAGGGAGCTCTTCTTCCTTTGGCTGCAGTAGCAAGTACAAGTAGCTATGTGGGTGGTTGTCAAAATTATGGTCCCTTTTGGGGTACCCTAAATATTAGGGGCCGTATTATAATAAGGACCCAAAAAGGGACCGTAATTTTGACAACCACCTATGTCTTACTTTTCCCTCGGTCCTAAGCAATCGAAGGAGCTTCAGCTGGCACAACGGCGACATCGACATTGATAATGACAACATTCACCGCTATCATAGTCTTGGTCATAACAAGCCATAAACCCCAAACCCTAATCCCTAAACCCAAACCCCCCAAAACTCCAGATCCCCAAATTGTCGAATCACAACACTTACTAGAGAGCATAACCGCGCCTATCCTCAACCGCGGGCCCGTCGGCTAGAAACAAGCCGACTGATTGATGTGCTTGCTTTTGGGGTTTTGGGGTTTAGGGTTCAAGTTTTAGGGCTTAAGGGTTTTTAATCTCAAGGTTCAGGTTTCCGAGTTCCGGAACTCTAAACTGAACCCCAGACGCGGGTCCGAAGGACAGGCATGGCAAGCTTGTCACGGTTATGGTTGGTAGTTGCCACTACTACCAATACTGTCACCAACATGTTCACAGCAATTCTACATGGAGCTGGTTGGAGATGGGAGAAACGAATAGCAGAATAGCACTCTGCGCAGAACTAAGCGCGATCCCGACAGGCATGCATGAGAATTTCAACTGGAAACTACCGGCCCCCACACAGGAATTCCCTGACTCTACTCCCCAAGCTGCGTTTCGCTTCCGGGTTGGTTCAGGGCGAGAGTCAGAGGTCCCAGGAATCAGGTCTTCGGACTTGGGGTGCTTGAATTGTGGGTTTCAAGCATCGCAATGCCATACTAGCTGGCTGGGATGTGGGAGTTTCCGAAAATTCGGGGTACCTTATTTGGGGGTCCTTATAATAAGGATCCTACCATTTAGGGTACTATACTAGGGTCCCCTATTTTCGGAAACCCCCATGAGGATGGGTTCGAGTCGGCGTTGGGGGCCACAGACTCAACCTCTTGGCAGGAATCCATTGTCCATTGTCTCAGTCCGACAAATCTTCAACCCCAACGCCCAAAAGCGATGCGAGAACCCGGCCACACGGATTCAGAGGTTCCCAAAACCCAACCCCCTCTAAACCCAAAAACCGGTGGTATAACCCGAAAATCACAACGTAACACATATAGAAGCCTGAACAATTGCCAACTTGTTTCCAGGGGGTTCCTCTTTATAGTTTCTGACTGGACTAAAGGATTGCTAAACCCTGTTCTAATTCAGGCGGCCCATTTTAGAGCTTGCTGCAAGCCGCCAATGATGCCCTCCGCCGATTTCCGGTCGGTGCCGTGCCAGAGGTAGGCCTTGTCAGACTGACTTCTGGTTCGGGGTTTATGCATAGGCGTCCGAAACCCGGCTTCCGGGGTTTAAGGTTTGGGGTTCGGGTTTAAGGTTTAAGGCTCTTTTTTTAAGTTGAGGAGGTTTAGGGCTCTTTTTTTTTAAGTTGAGGAGGTTTAGGGTTCTTTTTTTTTAAGTTGAGGAGGTTTAGGGTTCTTTTTTTTAAGTTGAGGAGGCTTAGGGTTCAGGGTTTCAGGTCTTTTTTGTTCGCCCCTTTTCGTCCCGCCTCGGCATCAGGTTTCAGGCCTAGGGCTTTACGGCGGTTACGTTCACGGCTCAGGGGTCAGGGGTTTAGGATTTATAGAAATTGTTAAGGGTTTGGGTGCCAATAAGTTTTGACCGAAACGTTTTGACCGAAACGTTTTGACCGAAACGTTTTGACCGAAACGTTTTGACCGAAACGTTTTGACCGAAAG